>JACXGM010000240.1:0-84006 GCA_016801145.1 Umbra pygmaea
CTAATTTCTGCCCTCATGTTCTAGGCCACCCCGAAGTGAAAGGGAAAAAATAAACCACTTAATAGCAATGTGCTGTATATAATTAATTTGTAATTCTGAAATGTAATTTGCAATATGGGGTAGTTGCTATGCAGACACATTCATCAATGATCGCTGGTTCAACAATTCACTGAACAAGGTGGTTATACCATGAACACGGTTAGTCACACTATAGAATTTGCGTACACGAAGTCAGACCAGACGTGAGATTTTTTCGCAGCCTACGATCACGTTCAAATTGATAAATCCCTTGCTTTGCGTAGGAATCGCCGTACGCCCGTCGTACGCCTGTTTTAGGTCGTACGCACGTTTCATAAATGAGGGCCAATGTCCTTTTTACCAGCATGAGTAGGCCTATTATCAGAGTGAAATATGTCAATATCTTTACTTGTGATGAAAAAAAATCCTCATTGTGTAATATTAAACACTGCTAGCCAGGGCCGGAGTGGGAAACATTTTCAGCCCAGGAGTTTCATGGTGCACCAGCCCATTTTGTAATGGGGTAAATAGTAACTGCAAATAATCTAATCGCTTTACTTGTGTTATTTCCTACTGTACATATTTCATTTATTTATTTACAGAGACAACTTAAATGTATATGCTAACACTATTAAACAAAATATCCTCAGTAATTAGACAGTTACTACAGTAAATACAGAGTCTTGACCAAATAAGGTAAATGTTAAGTTTAAAGGATGAGGTTATATACTGCCAATTTCTTTTTTATGTTGTTTTTTCGCAATCGCTAAGACCCATTTCCCAGATTTCTTTTTCAAAATTCTACACACAGTTCCACTAACCAGCTTTCAGGGTTGCACAGCAGTTAATTTTACATAAAAAATGCACAACTACCAAAATAATTCATACATCTCAAATCAACAAATTCTTCCATAACTCATGCAACAGTTGTCACCCAACAAGCACACTGTCAATCATAAAACAATAACCTAAGCAAAACTAAGAACAGATTATTTCTTCACAAAAGAATGACCCCTGTCCACTGTTTAGAATTTATATGCAGAAGACAGGGTTACCATTCACATCACATCTTATGTCATCTTGGGCAATACACCTCACTTATGAGGGCAATACACCTCACTTATATTCTGATGAAGTATAGTAGCCCTAATCTCATCTGAGACTACAGCTCTTGATCGTCCTCTCAGTCTACTTCCACCACCCATACACACTCCTCTTCCTCCATCAGCCACTCTTCTTCCTCTGTCAGACACTTCTCTATCTCTGATTGGGTCCAGGTTGACAGTACAAAATTATTACTGAAGTAATATGTCTCTTTTTGGAAATGTTAATACAGGACTTTTAACAAAGTACAGATTTCTCAGGGGAGATTTTACTTTTATTCCAGTAGGCTATATGTCATAGCCTAGGCCTACTTTATCCAATAATCAATAGCTTCTGCCTGGCTCAGCCCCAGGCCCGGGGTGGGTAATCGGGAGAACCGGGAGAATTCCCGTTGGGCCACTAGTTGTTGGGCCGGTAAGGTGGTGTGTGAAAAACTATTTTATAATCGCTATACTTGTTGCAATTCGGACTTGGCCACCTGCCTGCAGATGTGAGGTAGTGCGGCCCACTCTTCGAGCGCACCTCTCATTCTCACGTCACACACATACTCAAGAGCTGTTACGCTCCCACTGTCCACATCAAACGAGGATTCAAAATAGAATTGGTCACCAGACCGACCAGGAATGTCATTTAGTTTATTAAATATTAAGTGGGTAAACGATAATTATGTTAATAATGTTTATCTAAATTATAATCGCACCAACCTCTTTGCCAAAGAGTGGAATAACAAATGTTTACTCCCTGCGCGTGATTAATTTACCGGTAGTCTTTTCTCCTGAGTGCGCGTGACGGCAGAGAGACAAAGCTAACACGTTGCAAGACAAAATAACTTAATAATCTCCATTAGCTACAACAGTATATTAACTAACTCCTGTGCCTGTTTTAGAAATAGAAAAACTCCTCCAAAACAAAGCTGTTGGAAAATGAGTTGTCAAAACGGTAAAGTAAATAGTTGCTGATATTTCAGTCAGGTGTCTATCTATCTAGCTCTACAGTCAGTCAGTAGTTAGCCAGCATGCAAGAGCTCTGGTTATGTACGGTAGGCTACTGCAAAGTTACTGTATTACATGTAACTAGCTAACTGTGTAGCTCAAATGTATAGCCTAACTGTCAAAGTAGCTCATTTAACTTATTTAATAAGAGGATGAACGATGCGCAGTGAAAGACAACACACGGTAAGCCATCATTCATAACCATATAATTATCATTGTAAACTTTGCTTTAGACAAAAATTTGACAAACAGCGATACAAAATAGTTATGTTGAGGCAGGCTGCAATACTGGAACTCCAAGATAGTGCATATTATTATATTAAAAAACATGTTTTTCATTCATGCATATATGATATATATCATACATATATTTCTGACAGGGCTGACTCGGTTAAATTGATTTTCACCTTGCTCGTATCTCGGTTAAACTTTTGAATTCAAGAAAGCCGTGTCTGTACATAGATCACACAGTTCATTTAAAGCTACAGTCCACAACCCAATTGCTGAGGAACGTGCAGAAGAAACATGCTCAAGATCATTATCTTCAGCAATTCAACACAAGGAGTGATAATTAAAACGCTGATTAACAACTCTGGACTCGGTTTATACCAGAACTCTGCATCGTCTCATGTAAAAATCAACCTGCTTAAGTCTAACATTAACAATGTTAATTTACTATTTCCTTTCTCATGTTACAAACTACTACTTTTAAATTGCATTGTCACGAGGTGTTTGGATACTGTTCATACAAATGTTCCTTCAGTTTTCATTGATTTGTTTCAATGATGTATGCAATAAGGAGCTTGTCTGTGCACATTGGTTACTGTGTAATTAACTATCATTTTCCAATTATACAGGGGCGGGGGTAACGAATAGCCCAGTGGTTACAGTGTTGGAACAGTTACGAGGGGTCACTGGTTAGAAAACCTGAGTTGACAATGTGAAACGTGTCTTTGTGACCTTGAGAAAGGTTCTTTGCAATAATACATTGGATAAAACTGTTTGCTAAATTAATGAAATGTGAAATGTAACAAGTCCCAAAGACTACAGCACTCATTGTGTGTGCACCCCCCCCCCAAATACACACACCAAACACACATCTGATTTTCATCGACATTCTCCAAATAGCATCCGCACCTAGGATCAATGGTAACTTAATGTTGTAATGATATGTGCATTATTCAGTATAATCTAGGACTAAATTAATTACAAACCAGAGACCTCCTTTTTTCTCTACGCAGTTCGTAAGGAAACGACAACAGTGCCACAGTGCCACATTGTACTACAGTATGCCCACTATAGAGAGAGATGATATTTTAAAAGAATAAAACTTGAATAACTATATTGATGGGTTCTTAGTCCTCCTGTTTAGAATGCTATGTTCATATGTACAGACATGTCTGTTAAATGTATAGTGCGTGTTAAATACATGACAGATAGTGTTTCAAACAATGCACTTCAAGAAGCACTTTTCTTACTGACATTTTAGAGGTGTTGTACTTCCCATGTGGGCAGATGGAATTTAAACAGCAGATATTAAGCCTGTGGAATATTGAGAAACATGACAGCTATTTCAAATAAGTCTGAGTTGCCAAAAGCTGCAGAGAATATAGATTATTCCTATAGAATCCTGTCACCTCGACTGTGGGTACTCATATTAAGCATTCAGTTGTGCACTGTTAGCATAAAATTTGAATATTATTTTTAAGGAAATGTACAATTTGTGTTTGTTGCAAAATTGCCCTGTTTGTTTTATAAGATTTACTCATTCTCTTAACAATGTATACATCCACCAGCTATTACTGGAGAGGGAATATCACGTACTGTAGGAATGCACCAAAATTTTTCACAACACCCAGATTAGTGTAGGGCATTAAATGAATGTAAAAACGTGTTTATGGGTGGAACTGAAATTAAACGTAAAGGATAAAGTGTTAATATTAAACAGAACATTTTGCCAGTTTTTTTCAAATTGGGTTTCGTTTACTTTTCGAAATATGCTGTCAGAGAGAAACGGTCTGGTGCCCTGAGGAGTGAGCAAACACACAGTCACACAGGTATGCACACACGATCATAGTGATGGGTTGGCAAAATGCATCCATCTTATGCAGACACAGGCCCTAGCAGCGAGAATACACAGCTAAATGTATGCGCGAACACACTCTGCCAGAGATAAGCTGTGGAAGTCTGCATCAGGGGAATGTGGCCAGCCGTGTCATCAAAGGAGTGCCCACAAAATGAAATGTAGTCTGTCTACAACTAAGGACATGCCACACAGCCAACCCAAAACACATAGCCTTTTCATATTGCCAATGTTCAGGGAAAATATCCTTGGTTGATTTTATGTTTAATTCTTATTTAAGGCAATACTAAAGATTATAGGATGAGAACATGTCTATACTGTATTTACCCTACTTAAAAACATTACCAAAAAAGAAGGAAAAGGCAAACCATACCAAGTATTCTGTGAAATAAATTATAACAATGTTATGTTTTGAGCATGCAAGGCTTCCACAGGAAATAATGAAGGAAATGCTTATGACAGCAGTATGATGAATTATGAAGTGTATAAAAACATCTTCACCTTGAAGCAGGAAAATTACCCCAAAAATACAGAGAAAAAAACAAGGAGTTTTCAGGCCAAGTCTATCAACTTATCTAAAACCAAACGTGCATCATTTTACTTGCTGAAGAAAGGACTGGATTAAGAAATGCTAGAAAGATGAACTGAAGATGGCTGCAGGACAGGCCTGGCAGAGCATCACCAGTGAAGATAACAAGCACCCAAGATAATTTGCAACCAAGTGCCTAATGACATTAAATTACATTATTAAATGTAATTATTTTAGATTATATGTTAATCAATCCAATTATGTTTTAACCCTAAAATAGGTGCTTTTGGTAAAGAAAGAGCTGTCATTCCTACACTGTTCACAGTTTATGGATGTAACAGGTGTGGTTTGGGCATAACGTGCAATAAACCAATCAGAGCATCATCTCACATTCCCTTTAAGTGCAGGCGCGCTTGTTCTATGGCGGATTGTTATTATAACGGCAGTTTGCTATTGATTTTTCTTTTTTACAAAATGTAAATAAAGAAATGTCACAAAGACATACTTTTTTTTGTAATTACTCAAAACAGAGCAAGGTAACACACTTAATCACAAGGGCGTGGTATAGTTGTACACCATAAGATTTATTTACCACGTAATGAGAAAATTGATAAAAAATATATATTGCTTACGCATTTCGGCTGCAAGCCTTCATCAGAGCAAACTTTTTGGGTCTATTCTTGTATGGTTTTATTGGTAGATCGCATCCGACTCACGGTGCATATACCGCCACCAACTGTACCTGAGTGTGAGGCTGGTCACGGCCCACCCAATTCACATCCACCCAACACAACCCACCACCCTAAAAAATTTAAATACTGCTAGTTTAAAAGACATTACCTTTCGTGTCTACAAAGCAGTCGCCATCTTCGGAAACAGACTCAATTAGTCAAACCACAAACTCTGTGCTACGTGAGCTGAACTGTAAGCAATTTGTGTTTTTGCATTGCCAGCTGTAAGTCTTGCTCATTGATCTGCATGAATGACCGCAAATCATTGACGATTCCAAGTCACATTTCAGCTCATGTAGCACAGAGTTTGTGGTTGTATAGTAGTATTTCCTCTAAAACAAGGTTGTTGACTGTTCGTGAGATTGGTCAGAGCCTCTAGCTGACATTGACAATATCCAATCAAATCATTCCAGTGTCTAACATCTTAGCTATGCTGCTCTGGTAACTGCGCGGGCTGCGCAATCTTTTTAAAAAGATGAAGACTCAAGCTGTGGTTTAAAGAAGACCTGGACTGAAAGAAAATCAATATTAGTAATAAGTGAGGTAAGAGGTCAAATCAATATTTCTAGTAATGTTTGAAAAAGGATGTATGGAATTTGCTACTTAGCTAGGTAGTTTGATTAATTCAAGTCTAGTGTTTGGCTTGCTGCTACCATGCTATTTAGCTAGTTGCCTCACGTTAGCTTGCCTATACTGTATCTAGTACCAGAGATGAATAAGCACATTAGCATAGCTGTACTGTATCCATCAGAGATGAATAAGCATGTCGGTAGCCTTTTGTCAAACAGGAGTTTTAGGTCATTTACAGGTACAGATTTAACTCAGTGTTTACTGGTTTACATTCATGGAAGCTAGTTAATGGTACCTAGCTAGGCCTAATACTTGTTAGCTAACATTCGTTCGCTTGTTTGATAACGTTGGAAATTGTGTGTTTGCTAACTAATGACTTGGTTATATACTGTTTATCTGTGAGAAAGTATTGCTAGTCAATGAAACTACAAACAGTAGCTAGCGTTCTGCAGTAGTGACGACCACCTATTCTCTGCTAGCTTGGTCTCTTTTGCAGGGATTGACATAAACGTTGTCCGTTTGTGGGACAAAAGTAATTTCAAAAGTGCAGAGATTGAGCTAAAAGAGTTCATCTGCAATTGGTGACTTCTGACTTTTGTCCTTCTCGCCATTATACAGTCGTATTCAAAAGTTTAGGCACCCCTGACAATTTCAATGATTTTCATTTATAAATAATTGGGTATTTGGATCTGCATTTTCATTTTGATTTATCAAGATCTGAAGGACACAGTAATATTTCGGTAGTGAAATGAGGTTCATTGGATTAACAGAAAATATGGAATATGTATCAAAATGAAATTAGACAGGTGCATCAATTTGGGCACCCTTGTCATTTTGTTGATTTTAATACCTGTAACTACCTAGCACTGATTAATAGGCTATATGCACAGCTCCACTACTTCCTGAACTTAAGGCAGCTCCTTTGATTCCTGTCTTACGTTATTGGACAAACTGATTAATCCACGTGTGTCACAATGGTTAAACACAAGTGGATTAATCAGTTTGTCCAATAATGTAAGACAGGAAACAAAGGAGCTGCCTTGAAGGTACAATATGTAATATCAATCAAAACAATAACAAAATACATACTTTGCATTAAAAGCAAACATCACTATACATATATTATATATATTTCTTAGTTGTGTACTTACATTATCCTAAATGTTTTCACTAACTTTCAAATCCAGAGAAATTTGTAATATAATTCGAAGACACGGGACGTTTAATTTTGTCGCCCGTAAATGGCGTCATATAACCTGTCACTGCTCTAGTTGTTATAAGATCCAGGGAGCCGCCAAACATAACGTGAATAAAGTTATAATTTTTTAACAATATATTACTTTGTCAGTGAAATTTTTTTTGCCGGAGATGCTAGATTGGAAGGTTGTCATTGACGACGATAACAAAACCCATGATCCCATGCAACCTCCCGACGTCATCCAAATACATCTTTTGCTATTGTTTTGATTGAGAGCCCCCTGGCGGCCAAAAATTACATATTGCACGTTTAAGTTCAGGAAGTAGTGGACCTGTGCATATAGTCTATTGGAACACAATTGGTTTGGTGAACTCATTAAGCATTGAACTTCAGAAACAGGTGCATCCAATCAAGAGAAAATGTATTTAAGGTGGCCAATTGCAAGTTGTTGTTCTCTGTGAATCCTCTGAAGAGTGGCAACATGGGGTCCTCAAAAAACTCTCAAATGACCTGAGAGGAAAGGTAAAAAAAGCTATTGCAGAGATTTAAGCTGTCAGTGTCCACTGTGAGGAGCATAGTAAGGAAATGGAAGACCACAGGCACCCTTCTTGTTAAGGCCAGAAGTGGCAGGCCAAGTAAAATATTGGAGAGGAAAGGTGACAGATGGTGAGAACTGTCAAAAACAGCTCACAGACCACCTCCAAAGACCTACAACATCATCTTTCTGCAGATGGTGTCACTGTGCGCTGAATTGTTCAACAATTCAGCTCACTTTGCACAAGGAGAAGCTATACATTAAAGTGATGCGGAAAAAGCATTTTCTGCACACGCCCCACAAACAGAGGGGGTTTGAGGTATGCAAATGCACATTTGGACAAGCCAGTTTTGTTTTGGAAGAAGGTGCTGTGGACTGATGAAACAAAGAGGGACTTATTTGGTCATAACAAGAGGCGTTATGCATGGTGGCAAAATAACACAGCGTTCTAAGACAAACACTTGCTACCCACAGTAAAATTTGGTGGAGGTTCCATCATGCTGTGGGGCTGTGTGGCCAGTGCCGGTACTGGGAATTTTATTAAAGTTGAGGGTTGCATGGATTCCACTCAATATCAGCAGATACTTGAGAATAATGTAGAGGAATCCTTCACAAAGTTGAAGTTATGACGGGGCTGGATATTTCAACAAGACAACGACCCAAAACACTGCTCAAAATCTAGTCTGGCATTTATGCAGAGGAACAAATACAATGTTCTGGAATGGCCAGATCTCAATATAATTGAAGATCTGTGGGGTGATTTAAGGCGGGCTGTCCATGCTCGGCAACCATCAAACCTAACAGATCTGGAGATGTTTAGCAAGGAGGAATGGTCCAAAATACCTTCATCCAAAATTCAGACACTCATTACAGGCTAAAGGAGGCTAGAGGCTGTTATTTCTGCTAAAGGAGGCTCAAATAAATATTGATGTGATATACCTGTTAGGGTGGCCCAACTTTATGCACCTGTCTAATTTTGTTTTGATGCATATTGCACATTTCCTGTTCATCCAATAAACCTCATTTCAGTACTGAAATATTACTTTGTCCTTCAGTTATTTGTTAGATCAAAATGAAATTGGGGATCCAAACACCCAATTATTTATTAATGAAAATCATGGAAACTGTCAAGGGTGCCTAAACCTTTGCATACAAATGTCTCTGTGTCAAAATAGTAATAGAAAAATAGAAAGTAACTGCTGTAAAACTTTGGCTACATAATCTGAGTGATATTTGTTTATCTACTTATTGTACCAGTGTGACCAACTTTTTAGTTTTAGGCCATGTTGTAAATGTGATTGAATAGAATTGGTGCTTTTAAGAGCAGTTGAGTTGGCTATTCTTTCTAGATGGCCTTAATGCTCTGAATGCTAGACCTTGGTGCATCACAAAAATACCTCCCTGAATACAAATTTAAATCTACTGTTTTACTGTGTATTGCTTGTTTCCAGGAGTTATAGAAATTAATGTTAATCACAGTATTTAAAACTTCTGCTTTGGACAAGTTGTGTTTGCTATGTAACAATTAAAATTCCAGTAACAAAGGTTTTCCCTCAGTAACAATATAAGTTATTCTTCTCCTAATATCTTCGGTGTTGGGTAAATTATGACATTGGTTGTAATGTGAACTTTTTCTTGGAAAAAAATGAACAGCGCAAAAACTATGCTTACAACAGGTCTTAATGGACAGTCACTTTGGAGGAAACCGACAAAGGGGTGGTAAGTTTCATCATTTTCGACTTATTCTGGAGGTCTGCGTAGCGTACTTAGCGTGGGCTAAGTTGCTGCATTGGAGAACAGTCTATGTCATGATAGTCAGCGTTCAAGCCTGACTATGGGTTCTCCAGCTTTCTACCTTGCAACATCGCTCTCCAGCAGAAATGCTTGAATTTTGGGAGAAGTATGTGGGTCAGATCAGACACATTTTTTTGCGCCTGTCTGATAACTGCCTGCTCATAGATTGTCTGGATATATCTAATGACTTTATCTTGTCCGGCCAAGACAACCAATTCTTTCACTTTAAAACACAGATCCCTACTCATCTGGCACATATGGTAAGGCCGCATGCTAGACATTTTCTTGCCATGAATGTTTTTGTCTTTTCATTTGTTTTGGGGATTTTTCCCAAATCATCTCCCTCCCAATTCCCACGAACCCTGCCTTGTCATCACGTCTGTGACTCCTTGGACAGATGCATGATGGCGAGGGGAGCACACATTGTTCATCCAACCACGTAGCCGAGCCGCCGACTCATTTAGCACTGCTCATCCAACACATAAAACTTAAGTCAGATCATGTATGGGATGATTACGCTCACCAACTATATTTCCATGATTGAATTTACGGGTGACCTACCTGCACACAAGGAATCACTGGAGAGCGACGTGTCAAAGCAGATATTACTGCTTATCTATCCCAAATCCTGGGCTATGCCAATTTGCGCCGCCTCATTGTGGTGGTCCAGGGGAAGCTGGAGAAGTCATAGTCAGGCTCAAACCGCTGACTATCATGACACAGACTGTGCTGCAACTTAGCCCACTACATCACGCAGACCCTCGCTGTCTGTAGTTCTGAAATTAGTTCCAGCACGCACTATCTAATTGATGCAGTCTGCTGATTTGCATGTTAAACAACATTTTTAATTTGTAGTATATGATCATTACTTATCATAGTTCCATACAACCAGGCAGTTGTAAATATATTGGCATTCAGCAACAACAGGTGACACATGAGGCTCCACATTAGGAGTAATTTTATAGTTGCAGAATCTGGAAAGGCCAGCAGTACATTGAGTCAGATCGGGAACGTTTGGACATTTGTTAGTTTTGTCAATCACCATTTTTATGTATTTTTTTTATTATTTCAGTGGTTTCATCAAATACAGTGAGTGTGACATTAATGACCAAAAAAAATAACACGTTTTATATTTTGACTAGTCGATTTTGGTCAAGTATTGGTCTACCAACACACATCTTAGTCGGGGACAGCCCTACTCCTAATATTGTGTTGGGTAAGTTATGACATCTATTTGTAATGTGAACCATTTGTTGGAAAAATGTCTAAAAGAGTCAAAATATGCTTTCAACAGGTCCTGACAGACACTGGAGGAAACAGGCACAGGGTGGTAAGTTGCCTCCTGTTCTCCTTCCTACCTAATAACTTATGTTACCTTTTTTCTCAGTAACAAAATAAGTAATTCTACTCTTATTGTTGTCTAATTTGGTGTTGGTTAGGTTATGACTTTGATTTGTGATGTGAACTTATTCAGAATTGTTAGTGCATCGTGAGAGGATATACTTTCGCTGGCTTAAAGTGTGGCCTGTGAGTATTTCCTCCTCAATTTCCTGTTTGAAAGCAGGTCATCTAAGGTTTCTCAGTCATTGTATCTTTATGCACTCATTCATTGGATTCAAATATTGCAAGTTAGTCAGTGGTTTGAACCTGTCTATGGCTTCTCCGACTTTGCCCGTACCTCCAACACGAGGCAGTGCAACTTGATTGATTGACCTTACCACGTTGCTTTTCAATTACATGTGGTTGGATAAACCATGTGAGCACCCTTCACCATCCCGAATCTGCTCAAGGAGTTGCGGAGCTGTCGACAGGGCAGGGTTAGTGGGAAAATTGGACAAGACCAATTGGGAGGTGAGGAAAATGGGAGGAAAAATAAATCATAAATAAGTATTGCAATTTACTGAGAGACCAGGGGTGTTGGCCATGGAAGTAATTTAGGCACTCAGTAAAACATATTCAGCAAATCATTGCAGTATGATCAGTCAAGTGTCACAACTGGACATGGAAGCATACATGCACAGCAAGTTTGAGGTCTCTGTCTGAATCACTTCTAACACTGTTTTACATCTGACTGTTGATGACCAGAACCTGACAAAGATTAAGCTGTAAAGCACGCGTGTCAGACCAAAACTTAAATTATATTTTTTTACAACATTGCATGCATTAGGGCTGGCAGGCAAGTGATATGAAACAGGGGGCCTGTGTGGTAACTCTTGTTAAGCTTGCCTGTCAGATTCAACTCAACCAACATTTAAAAATAAAAAACATGCTTTTAAGGCTAGCAGCTAATATGCCTTCACAAACCCTTGCGATGATACATAGTTTACTATAGTAGAGGCTTCATAACTTTCAATCTGAATTTCAATCTGAATTCTATGCACGATTTAAGGAATGCCCCATCTAATTTGACTGGTTTCCTGTTGAATCCTAGGATGCTGACCTAGAACGACCTTGGACCACATCACAGGACTACCCGGCGTGATGACGACCCTATCCAAAGCCACTGTCACTGCCCATCTGGCTGTAACTTAGCCTTAGTCAGACATGCACTCTTAAACTTTATACCTGGCACAGCCAGAAGAAGAATGCCCACCCCGCGGACCTGGATCCTCTTTAGGTTTCTTCCTGGGAAGCATGGAGTTTTCCTAGCTACTGTGCTTTATTTCAGCATTGTTGCTTGCCCTTTTGGGGTTTTAGGCCGCGTATCTGTAAAAGCACTTTGACAACTTCTGATGTAAAAAGGGCTTTGTAAAATACATTTGATTGATTGATTGAGAACATGATGTCTGAAGATGAAGCTGGCCTGGAAGACTTCACGTCTTGGCTTTACTAAAAACTAAAGAAACATAGTAATCTCACTAGAGCTAGACCAGCAATGGTCATTTTACATTTAAAATGTAACTCTACATAGCACATTCGAGAAATTATGACTATAAAGTATGCATTTAGTTATAAATAAAGATTACAATTGTATGAAGGCTTTTTTCAATCTTATTTGTTATGTCAGAGCAGAGGTACACTGTATATTGTGATTTGTTGAACATATAAGTAATGACAATATTAGTCAACATATTCCAATTGCTGTCATTAAATTAATATTTTATTTGTAAAGTTATTTGCACCTAGTACAGTAGGCCTAGGAATTAAACATGTATTTTTATTGATAGACTAAAATTGGTTATGCACTTGGCTTTTTAATGAGCACACTGCATTCTCTCAGCCTACATACTACTGCCAAAAGTAGTGCACAATTATTTAAACCATTTTCTAAAATGTAATCAATGCATGTCCCAGTATGTAACAGTAAAGTTCTGGGTCTAGGCCTAATGCTCAGTGGAGCGTGCGTGCGTGCAGTGCCACACTGGCCGTAAGTGGACAGTTCAATCTAATTATATCTTACTTAATTTGTAATCATTGATAGCTTGTATTGATTTCTAATCATCTTCGATCGTTAATACCATGCCTGTTTGTATGCTGCCTGTATGTTTATTGTTTTTCATATTATTAAATATCGAACCAAACTGCACTTCCTGCTCCTATACCTTCATTACCCTCAGCTACAATGTGACAGCAATACACATCGGTAAATAATGACACATTCAATTAAGGATCACTTTTGGTGGCTATAGTATGACACAGAGATGTACAGTGTTGATACACATGGTCTATATGGTTGATAAAGTGGTATGCCATGCGAGGTGGATACGTCCAAAATCCGAAACCATCTACCAAATATCCTTATTGTGAACATGACAATTTTCACCAGATACTACGAGTTCAAGACAATTTGGACATTTACTCAAATATCTTGGAAACAGCAATTAATTTTACATGTACTTCAGATATGGCACTGGGCCATATCTACCATATATACTGACAGCTAATATGCCAAGTAACCAAATAACGGATATGACCACGTACACTTTCCAAACCCCAGATTCTGCCTAGAAATGAGCGTGAGTTCACAAGTGAAACTTGGTCATATCTGTAAATATCTGTAGTTTTAACACCAGACTGTACAGGTCCTTCTCAAGAAATTAGCATATTGTGATAAAGTTCATTATTTTCCATAATGTAATGATAAAAATTAAACTTTAATTTATTTAAGATTCATTGCACACCAACTGAAATATTTCAGGTCATTTATTGTTTTAATACTGATGATTTTGGCATACATACAGCTCATGAAAACCCAAAATTCCTATCTGTATAGTGGGATGAATATCTCCGGACTTCAATGCATATCAGAGTGTTCAATCCGGAGTATAGATACGTTCCAAACACGACATTTGTCAACATATATAAAGCATTTAAAATAGTGTAAAATTGATTGGCCATAATAGTTATATTGTCCTTTTTAAGAGAAAGGTAAAATATATAGTTGTTTTAAACAGTTCAAAAATCCTTACATTATTTAAATGATCAGAAAATATTGATTAATAAATTAATAGATTTGGCATAATTGAAACATATCCCCAAGTCTGCTGGAGATGGACTAGATGAAAGATACCGTTTTGTATTTTTACACACAGTCGGCAAGACTTAATGGATGAATAAGGGTAAAGCTGCTAATAGTCCTATATTGTACAACACATACTATATACAGTATAATGTAGAAAAAAATACTGCCCCCCAAACATTTACAAAAACTCTCTCAATCATAGCAGTTTAAAAGCGGACCTGGCCCAGAGGCAAGCGTTTTCTTCCCACTTCAGCAGCATCATTGCTCAGATAAAAAGTGAGTAACAGGTTTCTAACCAGATTCATAGACTGCTGCTCAAGTAGAGATATGAAACACTGCCCTAACTGACAACAACATGATAGAGCACAGCTCCTGTTTTTTACAAATCTGCTGACAAAATCTGGCATGAATAATTGGTCTGCCATCTCTACCAGTGGTTAGAGGATGGTTTGGTAAGAGACTTACAAATTTGTACAGGTGTAGTTAATTACAAAGTGATATTGGACATTTAGTAAATGAGTCTGACAGTAACCTCCATGCATTAATCACAGTAAATTAAAGCACAGTAAGGGACTTAATTAACCTTTTAGCCTCTATCTCAGTGTTGCGGTTGGCGCTGGTATATTAAGGAGAAGACTTGACACCCTCTCAGGTCACTGGGGAGAGTGTGGCCCCTGGGGGGAAGGCGTTAGTAGGCATTTGAGACCCATGTTCCTCCCTTTTCACAAGGCACAGCCTCTAAACTAAAGGTATTATGGAGACTTTTCTTTGTGTTGGATGTTTGTAGGATTTTTCTGAATGAACCATTACTGAATGGACTTGTTCATTTTCATTGAGGAGCTTGTTGTATCTAACCACATTGCCTACCCACCGACACAAGTGCGGTGTTGTGTACCATAGCCAATGTTGCTGTGGACAGAGGCGTCATGTACCTATTTTTTTAAGGGGACACAGTGTGCAGAACACACAGAAACATGTTCCCACAAATACAGATATTTAAAGGAAAATCTACTTGGCTCGAAAATCTGAGGGGGCACTGATGGAGCAGTTCTTCCTCTACTAACGAAGTATTCCAATGCACCTAGAGGAACATGTTGCCCTGGACAAAAATATCTAATTACTAGGATTCCCAGTATTCTCATTAAAAGCATTTAATACAAGGACAATAAAAAACATCACTGACTGTATACCATTGTAAATGGAGAAGTACATACATAGACTTGATGTTTTCAGTTACAGCAGTTCAATCATCTCAAAGGCAAGACCAAATACGTTAATGTATGGAAGGATATGGAATGTAAGTGTGCATATATATTCATACATTACTGTGCAGAAACAGTCAATTGACATAATTGTCTAAATAGTCATTAGCATTCTACAAGACAAGATACCAAATACAGTGTACAGGTCCTGAACTTAAATTAATTGCCTCAGACCATAAGTAGTGAGATTATGAAAATGACTGAGTGGTCTAACAGGGCGGTCAGCTGTAGTGATCAGTAGAAGCTCTGTTCAGACCAGAATGAAAAGCATAGTCTCATCCCCACAGTGGAGCTTTTCAAAGCAGCAGTAATAGAGAAGTCCAGAGTTTGGTATATCCTGGATGCTGACTGGCAGACAGCTATGGTACAGGAGACCCTATACCACAGTTATGAGATTACATTTTCTTCTTGCAGGATGTTTTTAATTCTGAGATGTTCTCTGTTAAGCAATACTCAGATCTGGATCACATCTCATTGATTTTTCTCCCTTCAGTCAGAAGAAACGCCCCTTTAAAATATCATATGGTGCGAGATCGCGCAAATGCCTGGTTTTCAAAAGAGCTATCTAAGCTATCTAAAAGTGCTAGAAAGACTGACTTGGTTTCTGATTGGTAATTCCTCAGGCAACTGAGAAATAGATGTACTGTAGAAATGAAAAAACAGAGAAATAGATGTACTGTAGAAATTAAAAAGCCAAATCCAGTTTTACCTGCAATTTCCTGCTGATCCATGTAGATTTAGTAAAAAGGTAAATACCTAAGCATGGTTACTTTGCTGCTTCCATACTTAACCATACACAGTTGGACTCTTGTATTATTACAGATAATAATGATACTGGAAATGCTTTTTTATAACAAACTTTTTATCTTAACAGGTTTTATATTTGAGAGAATATATTAGTTGGGTGATCATGTACAACCAGTTGCCTGTTCCTTTCTCTCCGAGCTCCCACAATGCTTATTGAACTCTCACCTTCAACCTCTGAATCCTTATTTTGGAGGAACTAATTAGGATTGATGTTAGGAAGTCTATAGGAGGAGATTCTCTTGACCCCTTATTTTTCAAGGTTGATGCCCATTTTATTGCAGATTGTCCTTTTTTACTTGACAATTAGCTCTGGTATCATACCTTAACTCTGGAAGATGTCCTACAGTATGTACAGTACAGTACTCCACCTTCATAAATGTGTTGACCCCGCCAATATTTAAATAATTATTGGCCAATCTCGAAACTCTCTTGCCTAGCCAAGATCTTGGAGTCCCTGGTAAAGCTACAACTTTCTTTTTTTACTAGAACATGTATACTAAATATCCACCAGTCAGGGTTTAGACCTGGTCATAGTACAATTTTTTATTCTTTGGTTTTAAATGATGTGATAAATAGTCTAGATAACAGGAAACACTGTGCACTCACAGAAGGATGGATATCTGATATTTCAAACATATCAAAGGGGGTCCTTCTCTTTATATAAATGATATTGGTCTATCTGTTGTTATATGCATCTCTCTGCAGATGATACTGGGTTATAGGCATCTCTTTGCAGATGATACTGTGTTATATGCATCTCTCTGCAGATGATACTGTGTTATATGTTATTGCTCCTACGGTTGACCTTTGCATTCAATGTCCTACATAGTTCTCTTTTTGATTTGAAGTTGGTGTTCCTTAATAAAACATGTACTGTAGATTAACTTCTCAGAAAGTCGGGGATGAACTTTGGCTTTCTATATAGAAATAGGACATGATTTACATTATCTAGTAGAAAGCAAATTGTTCAGTTGACTTTCATGCCAGTTATTGATTATGGTGATATTATTTACATGAATGCTTCTACCTTAGTTTTGAAACCTCTTAATGCAGTTTATCACAGTGCATTATGCTTTATTAAAGGTGACTGTTTACTGCACAGTTTGTTTTCTGTATCAGAGCATATGTTGGCCCTCTATGAAGTAATGTAAATCTATGCATTTCATTATTTTTGTATTTAAAGCACTCCAGCGTAAATTACCACCATACATTACTTCTCTGCTTGTATACAGAAGTATAAAATATCAAGTCTCAGGGATGATTTTGTATCCTTTGAATTGGTTGTTTATGTTTTGTTTTGAGGGGTGCTCTTCAAATATTTATATTCTCTTATCTTGAAAAGAGACCTTTGATAAAATAAAGGTTAAATAAACACTATTTTCATCACTTTTTACTGATCTAATTGCATTGATAACTGGTTTATAATAGCAATTAGAGAATATACAACTGTTGAGCCCTGTATTTTAAATGTACTGTAGCATACATATAGTATACAGTAAATCAAAACAAGTGATTTTATTAATATGTCTTGAAGATGGTTAAATGGAAATTTAATTAGACTACAAACTGTAGAACAACAAACAAAGGTGAAACAAACACCAATCAATATTAAATGGTATGCCACATACACACATCACCATATCTGGGGAATGTAAATTATGTAAATGATGACTATGTGTATAGCTGCTAATTACATAAATTATTTATAAATGGCATTGTGTATTTTAAAGCCTATATATGGCATTTACACCCAATCATTGGGGCTCATTAAAGTTGCTCTGAGAAGTATAGTAAGATGGTATACAACCCTCAAACAGTAATATGCAGTTCATTTAAAGACATGTTTGCTTGGCATGCCTAAAAATGAAATCTCTAGTCTGCCAGACATTGCCAACCAAAGCCGTAGCTATGGCTACAATTATGAGGCTACATATGAATCTTTTTGAAACTTCTCTCATAGCCAGTAGGCTACTGTAATGCATTCATAGTTTATCTCGACCACATTAAACAGCTATGGTTAATAAATACACTGGGGGCCAAAGTTTTGGAATAATCCAGGAATTTTCATGTGTTTTGACAGAAATGAATACCCTAATTTAACACATGATTAATAAAAAATCAACTAAAAGACTTCATCATTAGGACACTGAAATAGTGGCTGCTTAAAAAGTGGTCTTTGCCGTTGTATGTGAATAATTCACTATGAATCAGTAATTTCCAACAGTGATAGACATTTGCAACATCGGTAATATATTGGATACCGGTATGTATTTTAATCAATGTAATGCAGACCTTAGTGAATGAAGGTGGAGTATACATTTTTATAAAAAACCTGAACAGTTCTGGGTAAATGCAAACTTTTGAAACCCAGTGTAATTTTTCACCTAATAATCGCTAAGCCACTTTTTCGGAAGTCATTATTTTAGTGTCCAAACAATGAAGTCTTTTAGCTCATCTGTAATTAATCATATTTTGTCAATAATTTCAAATCAATGTCATGCCATGGTGAATGATGAAGTTATCAAAACATATAAATTCCTGGATTATTCAAAACTTTGTGTAGCTACAGTAGCTTGCTAAAAACATTGATTTGGCTTTTCACATTTTTAAGTTAGCATTGTTAGCAAACCTATACTTTTTTCACCTACTCAGTGAGGTGTTTAGCACGCAGCTAATCATCCAGCCGGTATCTATCTTGGATTGTTTTTGTTAACTTACAACACCAGTTTAAAGTCATGCCTCACAGTATTGTTATTCACTAAAACAAATGATAGGTTACAAGGTTATCTGCTGAGCAACAAACCAAAGATATTTGCAAAATTACAAGTAAAATTTGAAGCTTCCTCCATACAATGATATTCAATCAGAAACCAAATTGCAAGCTGTTTTGAAAGAACAGTTGGATAATAGAGAAGAACATTTTCTACCTGCTGGTTTAATTAATGAGTTGCTGTAAGTGACAAGCTTACACAATAATCTGTCTTTCCTATACAGGCCTATCTGTTCTTTAGTGGTTGATGCTGATATATTAAGATTGATTCACCTGTTTTTAGCAAGGCACCCAACACAAACAATAACATGAAGCAATAACATGTGACCCCATGTTTCTGACAGTATGGTGCCCCTGTGAGAACATCTGAACATAAGACCAGGCCATCACAGAACAAGAGGGGCACAGAGGGAGCTCCAAATGCCCAGACATGCCGACACACATCCTCATACACTCTCCACAATCAGACATGTTCTTAAGACCCCAAATAATTATTTGAACATTTGAACTTCTTTGAAAATATGTCATCCTGAAAGAGAACCTCTTTTAGAGGGTTGTTTGAATTCAGAATTGGATGTTTTGTGTTTTTGTATTGTCTGTACTATTGGTGGTTACATGTTTGCTATG
The DNA here is from genome assembly GCA_016801145.1 of Umbra pygmaea. Taxonomy (NCBI): domain Eukaryota; kingdom Metazoa; phylum Chordata; class Actinopteri; order Esociformes; family Umbridae; genus Umbra; species Umbra pygmaea. The sequence continues at coordinate 19,483 of JACXGM010000240.1, forward strand.
CTGCAGAACGAATTTCCCCTTTGGGGATAATAACGATTATCTACTCTTCTGCAAGGACGCTTTACCTGGTCTATAAGCCCCTACGTCAAATGTCCGAGGCATTATGCATCCATCCCTACCGCCACCATGCTCCAGCAGCCCACTCCGTCCCCCTGTGGATGCTTGCTGCTCTGCTCAGATTGGGTGCGGCTCACTGCCCGCGGTGTCTTTATTCCTATTCTGTGACTGAGCCCACACCTGGCTGCAGCTCCCCACCTCTGTTTCTCTCCCCATAACTCCTCATTAATCAGCTCTGATATTGATTGGAGGAACACTGGCAAATGACTGGCCTCTGAAGCACAAACAGCTCCTCCCTGTCCGTTGTCCAGATACTAGCCTGATTTACATGCTGAATGACCCATTTGCTCAGACCTTTCCCAAGGTAGTGCCCAGTACACCTGTCAATCAGCTACTATGTATGACCCACTTAGTGTCTTTTATTTTCTATTTTCTGACCTGCTTCACTTCCTTCCACCACTCACTGCCATTGCTCTGCATCTCTGTTTGTCTCTCTCTATTCAGCTGATGGATTGAGTACCTGCAAGTCACTTTTAAGATGATTCTGTCTGCAACAGCTTTATCTTTTATTTGACGTTCTCATAGCTGATATAATAGAACGTTATTTTAATCTGTGCTTCTCTGCTCATTAATTGCTTGCTTCATGAACAGAAAATTCATGCTGTCATTATTTTCTTCTGTTATCTATAAGAGCCTTTAGGCTCTTCTGAATTTCAGCTATACTGCTGAAATAAGTCCCTGAAACTAGTGTACTGTGTCATGATTTGTGCCCCATGTCATCAAAACCACTCAATTTAAATGGCTAACTGAGATACCACATGACAGTGATTCTAGAGATTATTTACACATAAATACAGTAGCATATTACACATCCAGGCATATTATATATCCAGGCCAAAATAGGAGGTTTAAAAAATATTTTGTTAATGCAAGAATCACAAACTAAATCTTTAAACATTGAAAGAAAATGCACTAAACAGTTTAGTGCATTAGATTGATCAAGCTATTTGACCACACTGTTTAAAAAAATCCATAAAGGGTTCTTCTTTTGCCTTCATAGGGGAACCCCTTTTAATCGTTCCAAGACGTACACATTTTTGGTTACAGAACCATGCATATGCATATAAAACCTTTTCTACTGAGGATTCTGAAATTATTCTACAGTATATATCACAAAAAATGGTTCTCATGGGAAACAAAAACGGTTCTTCTAAGATCCAGAAAAGGGTTCTCCTATTACCTCGTTTCGACCAAAGCTGGCTCTGGTTCTAAACTGGTGCTGGTTCACAGTTGGTTCAACTTGCAAACCTTCTCAAAACATGTTTGTTTTTCCACATACTAGAGAGCCCAGAGAACGTCATCGTTACGTCACTGTGTATGTCGCCATACATCTTAGCTTTCCCAGAATTGCTAGCGCCAACTTCAAGCATAGCAACAACAATGGCAGACTACATCAACTTTCTGCAAATGTTTCTGCTGGCTTTGCAATCCTATATTGAGATCAGAAGATTCTTTCTTCAATCTTTGTACTATATTTTTTGTTTTTAAAAATGGCGGTCACAAACTTTCTGTCATGTTGTTGACCACAATAACCCTGCCCCCAGCCCCTGACTTAAGCAAGACTTGGTAAAAGAACGGCTCCAGACCAGCAAAGTGTTGGTGCCACTCTGGAACCAGTTTTCCTGGTCGAGAACCCGTGCTTTGGCCGTCAAAACACGAAGAACTGGTTCAAAATAGGCACTGGAACCAAACTTTTCCAGTTCTTTCTTTGGTTGAAAAGGGGTATATGAGGACAAATAAAGAACCCTTATTGAATTATTTCTACAAGGGTGTACAGTACATGTGTTGTTTTTTACTGAGCTGTACAGCCATCCAGTCTAAGCCACTGTGTTACACATCTAGGGGAGACCAGGGGCAAAAGTAACAGAAGGCAATTTTACTGTGACACACTCAATTCCTCAAATCAGGAACAATCTATAGTGATGACACTTATTCTGCATTTGCTCAGTAGGATTCTCTCTCTGCCTGTGAAAAATGAACAGGATCCATTTTATCTCTAGGTTATTGGTTATATATTAACATGATCAACCTATGCGAATATAGGTGTTGCTAGCTAGCATACAAGACTGCATATGATTCGTGACATCTAAAATAATTTGAACAATATACAATATAAAATCACAAGTAACATTATTAGATATTAGAGTGGTAATGTGATTACCTTCATGTGTGCTTTTATTTGAGATACAGTGGGTTAATATGACTTATTTTTTCAGTGTTACAATTGTAACACCCTGACTTCTTGCATTAAATATAATATTATATCTCAATTGCATTATGAATTAGTGCATAATACCCGGTCTCTTACTGCTGCAGCATGGGTTTAAATCTTGCCTACTACTCTTTCAGAAATAAGCTTAAAAAAGTTATATATATATATATACATACATATACATATATATATATATACTTATATACATATACGTATATATATATGTATATATATACAGTCGTATGCAAAAGTTTACACACCCCTGACAATCTCCATGATTTTAATTTATAAATAATTGAATTATTTATAAATTATTTTAATTATTTATTGAATTACTAATAATAGATTTTGGTGAGGCTGTTTTTGCTCCAAAGTCCCTCGGAACCTTGTTAGGATACATGCCATCATGAACTCCATAAGGTACCAGGACATTTTACACCTGAATCTGGCTGCCTCTGACAGGAAACAAACTGGGTCATCTTTGGATCTTTCAGCAGGACAATGATCCTAAACATAGGTCCAAATCAACATAAAAATGGTTCACTGTACACATGGCCATGGCCATCGCAGTCCCCTGACCTAATCCTATTGAAAACCTGTGGGCTGATCTGAAGAGCAGAGAGCATAAGAGAGGACCAAGGACCCTGGATGATCTGGAAAGAGGAATGGTCTCAGATTACTTGCTCTGTATTCTCCAACCTTATTAGATGTTATGTTACAGGAGAAGACTCAGTGCTGTTATATTACCAAAGGGAGGTTGTACAACCTATTAAATGCAGGGGTGCCAATAATCATGTCACACATGACATGAATAAATGTACTTCAATTCATGTATTTAAAACACCCAAAAACCTCTTAAATAATATAGTATACTTATTAGGAGGTCGGGACAGTGTAAATAAATAAAAGAAAATGTGAACATATTTCTTTACTCTATAAAATAAAAGATATATATCTGTATTTATATATCCATTTGAAAATTAATATTAACATTTTCGAAGGAGTGAGATAGCAGTATGCTTCCATTTAAAAGCCATCTGTAGTTGCTGTGGAAAGCCTTTTTTGTGAAAGACTACAATTGGGCCTGGGGTGGACGAACAGTTTAAGCTGCTGCCTCCATGTATTGTGTGCAGCATGGTTTGAGTATCACCACTTTCCGATACAATAAAGCATAAAACAGGTGACAAAATAAGATTTGTCTATTTAGAGAGGATTTGTAAAAGATGACTAAGAAATTAATAAAATGTAATGAAATAAAATTTGCTTGAGTATAGGAATAAGCCAAAATGGATTTGCTTGTTAATGGATTTGCTTGTTAATATATCTACAATAATATATGATTATAGATGTTTTGTGTTACATCTATTGTGTTCTACATGTTATGTGTTAAAAGCTACAACATGTGGAACAACATAGGATAACCTTTGTACCATTGCCTACTATGTTTCCCACATGGAGAAGTGTAGATACTGTAGCAATTCAAAAGCACTGCCAGTGATAAGTGACCCAGCAGTATTTACATTTCCTTTTGGAATACTGCCATGTTCTTCAACAAAAAGGTTATTGTAAGATTGAGAATGACATTTTTTCTGTTATGTCAACTTTGTCACCTCTTGTTTCTGAGACTTAGACAGGTCTTCTGTGGTCCACTGTACATTAGCTCAGTTGGTAGAGAACCACATGCAATAGCAGCTTTCTGAATTTGATCCCCACGGGGAAGCCTTCGAGAACAATTATGTACATATATGCACAGACTACCATAAATTACACTGCAATGCAATGGTTATGGCATCTAATCCCTCAGGGGGCTAGGATGTAAGTACTGTAAGTACAGAGGTTAACTCTGAGTGGAGAGGTTTACTGTATGTACAGAAGTTTACTGTAAGTACAGATGTGTACTGTAAGTGGAAAGGTATACTGTAAGTACAGAGGTTTACTCTAAGTGGAGAGGTTTACTGTATGTACAGAAGTTTACTGTATGTACAGAAGTTTACTGTAAGTACAGAGGTGTACTGTAAGTGGAGAGGTTTACTGTAAGTAGAGAGGTTAACTCTAAGTGGAGAGGTGTACTGTATGTACAGAAGTTTACTGTAAGTACAGAGGTGTACTGTAAGTGGAGAGGTGTACTGTAAGTACAGAGGTTTACTCTAAGTAGAGGTGTACTGTAAGTGGAGAGGTGTACTGTAAGTGGAGAGGTGTACTGTAAGTAGAGAGGTTTACTCTAAGTAGAGAGGTTTACTCTAAGTAGAGGTGTACTGTAAGTGGAGAGGTGTACTGTAAGTAGAGAGGTTTACTCTAAGTAGAGAGGTGTACTGTAAGTAGAGAGGTGTACTGTAAGTACGGATGTTTAGTGTAGGTGGAGAGGTTTACTGTAAGCGCAGTGGTGTACGGTAAGTAGAGAGGTGTACTTTAAGTGGAGAGGTGTACTGGGGATGTGAAATATCCTGTTCACGGTCTGGTTACATGGTCTAAAGCGATCAGTCTTTGAACTGAGTCAGGATGTCAGCGCTGTGATAAAAGCCCAAACTCAAGGCATGACAAACAGAAAAAAGAGTTATGTGTTTTAGCTGTTTGAGAGATAAGTAACACAAACTACTATGTCATGTTAAGTGTTTGTAATGACCGCAAGCAAACAGAATAGAGGGGTTGTACTAGAACACTTGGAGGACATCTCACATTTCAAACAGAAACCACAGAATGACTCTGGAACTTGGACAGTTTCCTTATGTATACCTAACAGGTTTTGTAACAAACATTTATCTAGATCATAAAGGCAATATTATTGTCTGGCCTCCACCTCCACATTCTAAAGCTAATTTCAGGTGACAGTGGGGGGCTGCACTATAGACTAAAGCCTAAATGTCTGTTTTTCTACAGGAAATTCACTTGACGTCTGGTCTGAACTGCCCTCAGAGTTAACCATTGGTTTTACTCTGTTTTTGGGGGTTGTTTTGTACAGACATAGTATGTTTACATATATTACTTTACCTTGTTATGCCAATTTTAAAAGTTGTATAGACAAAGACAACAAAAAGCAATTTGAGACCCAGGTTGCAACTCCAGAAGTAATAAGGTCCTTCAACAACACTGTAGATATATATCATATATACCACTCCATACACATAATGCAATAGTGATCTGTGGGACTTCTAGAATAAGCCATCCCTGTGATTGAGTTTGGTGGCTTTTTTGTCTGTAATTTAACAATGAAATAAGATATCATTGAAGTTTATGCTAGGGCTTTATAATAAAAAACAAGCATTGCAATGCTTTACAAGATTTAAAGAGCTCATATTATGCTTATTTTCAGGTTCATTATTGTAATTAGAGGTTGTACTAAACACAACCTATGTTAATAAGAGGTTTACATGTTTTAATAAAAAAACTACATTTTTTTAGTTGTACTGCACTTTGCTGCAGCTACTTTATTCCCCCTGTGTATTGAACTCTGGCTTTTAAGCGAACTCTCACGCTAGCTAGAAAATTATCTTCTGCTAACTTTGTAGCGTTAGCTCACAAGGGTACAATTGACTACAACCGTAAAAGCAGCTGATATAACACAACAGCAATATTTCACATCTTGAAATACACAACCCATCAACATATTTAAAAAAATGAATCTGTTAAATGTAACTTCCGTTACGAGCTGACATCAGTTCATCACGGAAGTAAAGGCTTGACTACAATCATGCTGTTTGGAGCAGTTTGTGAACAGTGTTTTCCTTTGGAGAAATTCCCTTTGGGGTGAACTTTTCACTTTTTAAACCCATTGCGCAAATATAACACAATTAGGTAAGGGAAAAAGCCAAAAAGCATAATATAAGCACTTTAAGAGAGGCTAGCCTACAATCCGATGTAGGATATAATGATATGTACGGAATTCATTGCCCGTAATAAAGCAAAGGGTCTTATAGGAAACTGCATATAATGGTTTCAGTGTATTGGCAATAAATTAAGGTAACACAATTATCACAGTATAAAATCGGGTAATTAAACTTCAGGTATATCAATCTGTCCAGTTCGGAAGCATAAGCTATTGTAAATCAATTGCACCTGTTTTGGTGCAAATGAAAGTGAAAATATGTGGACTGTAGAGACAAAAGCAAGGCCATAGACAATTGCTCTCTCCTTATCCTTCCTGAATAATTCTTCTTCTGTTTTGTATTTTGCTAGTGCCTTTGTAACTACAGGTAGTATGAGGCGGTACCAGAAGCCCATTCAGGTTGCACAGATAGTCCAGCTCCTCCAGGATGGCACATCCATATGTGCCGTCGCAAGAAGGTTTGCTGTGTCTCTCAGTACAGTCTCCAGAGCATGGAGGAGATACCAGCAGACCAGCGTTACATGAGGAGTCCTGGACAGGGCCATCAAAGGGCATCAACCCAGCAACCGGATACGTATCTGCTCCTTTGTGTGTGAGGAACAGAAGGAGGCATATCCTTGGAGGGTCAGACAGACCTCCATGTGCTAGCCGACAATACCCTGACTGCTGTTAGGTACCGGGATGAAATCCTCAGACCCATCATCAGACCTTACGCCGGTGCAGTGGGCCCTGGGTTTCTCAGTTCCTGTGTGTAGGCAGTTCCTGGATAATGAAGGCTTGGATGTCATTGACTGGCCCTCACGTTCCCCAGACCTGAATCCACTTGTGAACCTCTGGGACATTATGTATCTGTGCATTCACCCCTGCCAAGTCACGCCACAGACTGTTCAGGAGCTCACTGATGCCCTGATCCAGGTCTGGGAGGAGATCCCCCAGGACACCATCTGCCATTGAGTCAGGAGCATGCCCAGATGTTGTCAGGAGTGCATACAGGCATGTGAGGGCCATACACAATACTGAGTCACATTAGGAGTTTCTGGGATGAAATTCGCACAAGTTGGAACAGCCTGTGATTTCAAATGTTTCCCTTGATTTTCAGTGTGAGATTGAATCCAGCCCTAAATGCCATAGTGATCTATGGTTGATGATTTTGGTTTCCACTGACCGTTGTTACGTCATTTTGTTCTCAACGAAGTACACAATGTACAGTAAAGATTATGATCTTTAATATGTTTAATTCTTCGAGACCCAATGTGTGATTTCACTGTTCTTAATTTCTTTGAGCAGTGTACCAGAATATATTTTTTAATGGGATGACTCCCTGTTATTCTGCTGTGGTACTGCACCATATTTCACTTGGTGTGTAGATGTATTAAAGCAGCTCTGTGTTTTGAGGGAGTAGACACTAAAACTATGAGGACAGGCTTTCTGTGTCTGGCAGGCCATCGTCTACAACCTCATGTTCCTTAATTGCTTTAGTGGTAAAATAGAAGGCAGGCAAGATCATTTCTGACCCCTTCCACCCCTCCAACTGAACAGTTTCTTTCCTATGCCGTGGTCCCTAGTAAACAGCCTTACACCCCAGAAAGACTCAACACTACTGTAGCCTCACCACATCAGGCAACCTCCAAACTGTTAACTTGTAATTAAACAGCTGCTCTATACTGCTCCCAAAACTTTTTTTTGTTTTGAAGCAGTAGATCTGCAAATGTGTACTTCAACTTATCTAAGATATAGATCTACCACTCATACCTCATCATCTCCTCTACTTAGCATCACTTGTATATACAGCAGCACCATAACACTAAGTAAAATTCTGGGCATATGTAAATACACTTAGCAAACAATGGACATTCGGATTCTAAGTATTGCTTTCTCTGAACATAACCTGGTCCAGCTAAAGGAACTGCTGCTATTCCAGGCAGCTTAACTTAAGCCTGGATAAAAACATTCAGAAATGGCTTCCGCTAAATCATTAGCTCTCCATCTCTGGCCCAAAGGTGTCCAGTGTCCCTGGAAAGCTGTAGTGGATATTAGTTTAGTGTTAGAGGGCCTTTAAGTGTTTAAATTGAACACATTTTCCATTGTGAATATAGTGAGGGAAAGGATGTTAATGTGAGGATTTGGGGTGCTGATGTGTGTGGAGCGATATTTGGGTTAGTGAAGAGGCCTATCCTGGCTCTACGTTTGTTAGGTTACTCAGACAGGAGTAATGTTCCCAGAAGTGAAGGAATATACTTTCTGTGGAGCCTGCCTAAAAGCATTAGCTTTATAGCCCCCTGGGGGACCATGGCTGGTCATAACTCTTCCACAGGCAAGAGGACAACCAGCTCATAGAAAAGGAGTCTAAAGCAGGTCTTCCATTACCATTCAATAATGAGTGTGGTTGCCAGATCCATGAATACGTAGTTTGAGCAACAAGGAGGTACACTTGTCTCCTCTTGGGTTCAGAGACATTAAAGGATGTGGGCTGGATGTGGAGCTTTTCAGAGAGTTGTAACAAAACTGTCTGTTAGGGAGGGAGAGGGGTAAGACGGGATAGACACCTGGTTCAGCTTGAGTCTACTGCCCAACATAGTCTGTCAGTATCTACAACAGCCATGCTCATATAATGTATAGGTATGCACTAAAATGCATGAACCCATAAATGCAGGCACATACAGAAAAGCACATACAGAAATCAGAGACAAGATCCCACGTAAACTCTGTTATACCTTTCTCTCAATAGGATAATACCTGATAAATACACTGTACATCTCCAGCCATTTGTACACTTTGAAAAAACGTTCCGCGTGTCCACGTGGCGTAGTGGGCTAAGTTGCTGCATTGCCGGACAGTCTGCGTCATGATAGTCAGTGGTTTGAGCCTGATTATGGGTCGCCTGACTTTCCACCGACCTCCTGCACAAGAGAGCGTAAATTGGCATAGCGTTGCTCTAGATTTGGGTTAGATAAATCAGATTATCTTTCCTGTCAAGTCATTCTCCAGTGGCCCTTTGTGTGCAGATCGGCACCTGTAAATGAAATCACCAAAGTATAGTTGGCAAATGTGAACATCCTGTGCATGGTCTGACTATAGCTGTCTGTATTGGATGAACAGTGAAAAAATAATTGGTGGCGAGGTGTCACTCCCATGTAGTGCAGGAAGTAAGTGGAGTCATGTAGGAATGCTTGATCTAGATGTTTATTTTTACAAGATGCAGTAAGGCACCAGGAACCCTGGCATACTATGACAGCATAAGCATAGGCAACATACAGGCCCAAAATAAAGGAGCAGTGATAGGCCAAAAGAAGAAACACTGGCTATGTACTAAGTCAGCAAACAAACTCACTCTAATACTGGAATACTGGAGTAAACATAATACAGTAAAATAGATATCAAATACAGATGTCATATAGAGTCAGCAACCTGACACATACCACAGGTGACAATCGAACAATTACACGATGGACTTCATTCACCGATGTGCTTATATGTATAATGACCTGGGCCCAGTTTCCCGATAATGTCGCACGTACGTCGGATTAAAGATGCATGTAGCATTAAAATGGTCTTTGTTACGACGGACTAATGACTTTTTCCCAAACCACCACTTATGTCACTCTTTCTATAGTGCATCGTAAGTCCCACGTTACGGCTGTTTGGAATGGAACTAGGCCATGGATGCCTTTGAAATGTATCATATTTGCATGTCGATAGCACATCATTACTATCAGAGGCTCATAACATTGATGCTGATTGATTCCACTACTCATTAGTCAATTAAAAATAATCTAACTCTAACAACCTGTGAAATTTAGGGTTGAAGAAATGGTTACAGTATATCGAACCAATGGGTGGTGGAAACTTAGTTTTCAGTGCCTCCACAGGTCCTTAGATCTGACCCAGCTAAATGCTGTGCAGTTATTGTTGTGATCGTAATGTTACACAACATCGCTCTGCAAGCTGGGGCAGCCATAGATGTGGAGGACAATGACAATGAGGATGTAGACGCTGGAGCTGAGGAAGGGCCTGTTCATGACAGACAATTGTACCATGCGGGTTTCAGACCCGTCAACGGTTGATTTTTAACACTTCTTAAGAATGTGTTGTTGTAAGTAAGTTCTTACTCCTCAATTTCTAAATGCACTCACATTTACCTTTAATCATTCACTTATTGTATAATCTGTTTGTATATTTTGTCTGAATACATTCACCCTAACCACATACTATTTTGATTGTATGCATTTTCTTCATTTTATGATGACTCTGCGATCACTTCTTACATGTTGAGCGTGGCGCTATTTCCCCAAAACAGTTCAGTGCATGTAATAAGGGACTAACGAGTGGTCTGAAACAGTTGTTCATTTACCAGTGATGTTACTTGGCACTTAAATAACGATGCTTTAGGGAAACGCACTGATAAAATAACGAGGCACCTATGTGCATCTTACAACATTTTTTTTATATATTTATTTATCACATGTACAGCAATGATGACAAAAAAAGGTACATAGCAACATTTTCTTCCCCAAACCCTCCCCCTTCCCTCCTCTATATCCACTCCACCAGATTCCCCTACCCCCAAACCCCACACAAAACATCCAGATAAAAACACATCACACAGACATATATGTATATCTAATTAACAATAGTAAGATTAATACTAACTTGGTTTAAGGAAAATCTGTGGGAAGCCTCTGGAAACTGTTAAAATATGAGATAAATGACTTCCATTTGTCAGAAAATTTAGAGTGAGATCCCTTCAAGTGGGATCATTATTTAATTTAATCGAGTTACCTGGGATTCCAAACAGAGCAATTAATGGGCATGTAGTCAGGTGAATTTTGAGGGCTTCAGACAAAGTATGGAATACTAAATTCCAGAAGCTATTCAGTTTTGGACAAGTAAAACACATATGGTATAGGTCACATAGAGGGGAGTGACACCTGTCACACACATCCATCACTGCTGGGTACATTTTGGATAGTCTGGACTTTGAGTAATGTACTCTGTGTATAACCTTAAATTGAATAAGACCCAGACGGGCACACAAAGAGGTAGAACTTGTTCTTTTAATTGCCTCTTCCCAGAACTCCTTAGAAAATACCACCCCTTGCTCCCAAGCCGATTTAGTTCTATCCATGGACTGGTCATTGCATGACATAATCCAGCAATAGACCCGGGAAATCAAAGATTTCTGTAGGGGTGAGATAGTCAACAATACATCCCAGGGCTGGGTTGGGGGTTTGCAAGAAAAGCCTTCGAAATGGAAACAAAATGCCTCAACTGCAAATAGCAGAAAAAGTGAGATGAAGCCAAGTTGTATTTAACAGACATTTTGGGAAAACTAGAAAAGACTCAATTTTCATATATATCACAGAATGTTTTAATACCTTTCCCTTTCCAAAAACAGAAGGCTTTGTCATCAACCGATGGGATAAATGTATGTTTTTTATCAATGGGGCCCATGATAGATGCAGAAGAAAATTTAAAGTGGCTACGGAACTGGTACCTGCATCTTAGAATAATCTTAGTGCTTTGGGAAACCGGGCCCTTAGGAGGTGGAGATGAGACATTGTGTGGAGACGGTGGTGTCAGAAAGCCGGTGATGTTGACCTTCTGAACCTCTGCTCACTGGCAGAGTGGGGTGAAAACAGAGAGTCTGTCACACTGGGCGACACGTTTTTGTTTCTAGTAAGAACACTTTTTGGTTACATACAGAATCCTTTACATTTAATATTTATAGTTGAATTAAAGAAGAGTTGCACTAGGAACCAAAAATGATCTTCTTGGAACCAAAAAGGGATTCTCCTATGGGGACAGTTAAATAATTTTTTTGGAATGTTTCTTTTCCTAAGAGTGTGTATGAGGTAATTCACGCAGGCCTCCAAAACTCTTTCCTATGCCATACCTGCTGTTTTATGAAAGTCACTCACCATTAACTTTATAATATTGATAATTAAGCCACACAGTGAACATTAAGGCAAAGTACAACCATTGCATTGATTATACAGCACAAAAGATGAGTATGAGGAAATGTGTGTGTGGTCAGAGATTTACACCTGATTACTTTTGGTGGCAGGCAACCTAAATTGTCTAGCAACAATTTCTACTCTGTGATGCTGACACATTAAATGCCAGCAGTTTGTATTTGTCATATTGAACATGTACTAGCTGTCATGTTGGCTTTGAAAAATACATTTTCCATAAATGTTCAAATATGGGGTGGATCTTGTGACAGCCTCTGTTGTGGTTTTTATTTCCAGTGACCACTGTCATGGGTAACTGCACGTAATGGCAATTTTGCCGCATTACATAGACAGTCTTATGATACGGCAATTTAAATGTGAACATTCGTACCTATTTATATTGAATTGACGTTCTACCAGAAAATTTCTTAGAATAGACCATTCGGTTACAATTTAAAGTACTCGGGCAAACTTTAGTTCAGGGATAACATGGTTGTTGAGGTTAGGGTAAGGTGAGGTTAAGGTTAGTTAAACATTAGGGTAAGGTTAAGGTGAAACTCACTTTTTTTACATTTCAAACCGCATGAAAAACGTACACACGTTTACCTCCGGAAACGTACACATGGGTACAAGTATCTTGTTTGTGTGATTTTTTTATGTATCACCATGAGAACAGCCTGTGACCAGTTGTACTGTACCAGCTCCAAGCCAACTCCCAGTTCTCTTTTTTTTCTCATTTATTTAACTTAAATATACTTTTTGAATTTGCAGGCATGGATTCAACCGATGTGCATCAAGTCTTTTTCCATTTATTCAGATTACAACTGCAAACTTTCTCCTAATTCCCCATACCGTTGATCTATAAACCATAAGAGAAAGCTGTTTTTTAAACATTTTATCAAAGAAAACAGTTTTTTTATATTTGAGTTAAACTACAACATTTGTTGTAATATTTTTTCTGTATTTTCCAGTGGATTAAATTGAAATTGCAACCAACTTTCTACAGTCTGTTTAAAAAAATTGAAATCTTTGAAATTATTTCATTTTCAAATAGGCGAAAGTGTGCAGTTGTAATCTGAATAAATGGAAAAAGACTTGTTGCACATCGGGTGAAGCATTCTTACCAGTTTACTAGAATTTTAGATTTAAGTAAGTCTTCTGTTTGACCGATGCCTTTAATGAGAGGTCCAATGCTTTAAGGTTCAATAAATTCTGCCCTCCGTATTCATATTCATTATATAAATAGGCTCTATTGATTTTATCTGGCTTGCCATTCCAAATAAAATTAAATATGTTTTGCTCATATAATTTAAACAGCATATCACTGTGTGTAGGCAATACCATAAGCACATAGGTAAACTGTGATTTAACCAGAGAGTTAATCAGGGTGATCTTTCCACAAATAGACAGGTGTTGTCCTTTCCAAGGTAGCAATACCTTATCAATTTTTGCTAGCTTTCTATAAAAATTGTATTGAATACAATACACTTTCTTCTGGTATATGTATGCCTAGTATGTCCACATCCCCATCAGCCCATTTTATCGGTAAACTACATGGTAATGTAAATGCTAAGTCTTTCAGTGCTCCAATACTTAATATTGAAATATTCCATGGATTTATATACAAAGTCCAATCTTACCTTGTCAAAACCCTTTTCAAAATCTGCAATGAATAGCAGGCCTGATGACTCAAATCTTTCATAGTATTCTATTGTTTCCAGTACTTGTCTTATGTTGTCTTCCAATATATCGACCATACAAAAATCCTGTTCGATTGTAATGAATCATTTCTGATAAAAACTTTTTTCATTCTAAGTGTCAGGGATTTTAATAACAATTTTGCATCAAAACACTGAAGTGCAAGAGGCCTTCAGTTTTTTAGATATACTGGATCCTTATATATACAGCATGTGTCTTGTTTGAATAATAATGAGATCAGGCCCTCTTGTCAGATAGTCTACCATTTATATACGAATGATTAAAACATGCTAATAATGGGTATTTCAGTATGTCAAAAAATGTTTGGTATACCTCAAAGGAATGCCATCCAGCACAGCCATTCCTGACCTTGAAAATGTTGATGGCATCAAGAAGTTCCTCTTCTGTAATTTGTCCTTCACATGAATCTAACTGCACAATTGTTAATCTTATATTATTGTCAGGAAAAAAGTTCCTGCTGTTAATTTCTGTTAGAGGCAATGGTGGAGACTTAAATGAAAACATTTGTTTGAAATACTTAAATTCCTCATTCACAATCTTGACTGGTTATTCGTAAATAGCTCCATTGTTATCTACAGGTTTTAGCACATTTTTCTTGGAGGCATTTCTATGTTGAACATTTGAAAAATAGATACATTTTTCAAATCAAACTTCTCCTTGTTATCTATCTGTGCTATTAATCCTTAAATTTCTTTGGATAATTTAGACTCTTTTAACGAGTATTCCTTTTTTTCTAGAGGAGTACTGTATTGCATGCCCTCTAAAGACACATTTAAAAGTGTCCCATACAATAACAGGGTCTGCTGTACCTATGTTATGTCTGAAAAAATCAGTTATGAATTCTTTAGTCCTAGTGAATTCTTTAGTCCCAGCAGCATAGAGCCCTGTATTGCCCTGCTGGTTTGCTTCTAAAGCTAAGCAGGGTTGGGCCCTGTTAGTCCCTGGATGGGAGACCAGTGCTGCTGGAAGTAGTGTTGGAGGACCAGTAGGGGGCCCTCTTCCCTCTGGTCTAAAGATCTTTCCCAATGCCCCAGGGCATTGATGGGGACATCTGGCCTACATAGGGTGCCGTCTTTCGGACGGGACGTTAAACGGGTGTCCTGACTCTCTGTGGTCATTAAATATCCCATGGCACTTATCGTAAGACTAGGGGTGTTAACCCCGGTGTCATGGCCAAATTCCCAACCAGGCTTCTCACTTCAATCATGGCCACCTAATTATCCCCCTCCTTCCTAATTGGCATATATGACTACCCACCTCTCCACCTGATAGCTGATGTGTAGTGAGCGTTCTGGTGCAAAATGGCTGCCGTGCATAACCCAAGTGGGTGCTACACAATGGTGGTGGATGAGGTGGGCTTTCCCACTCACTGTGTGAAGTGCTTTGAGTTCCTTGGAAAAAAAGCGCTATATAAGTTGAATGCATTATTATTATTATTATTAGTTAAAAAAATGTTTTCCTCCAATAAGCTTTGATTTCATTTATAATTTCTTCACACACAAGGAAATTCTATAAGAATAATATAAATGCCAATTATATGATGACTTGACCTCATTCTATCTCCGATCAACACTTTCTTAACTTTGGGTGCAAGAGAAAATTATGTCAAAAAATAATAATAAGCTTGGTATAATAAGCCCCAGTCATGTATATCTTATTAGTTCAGGATATTTAAGACTCCATATATCCACAAGGTCCAGTACATCCATCCCTTTCATTTTTTCTTTATGAGCGAGAGGGTGATAATTCTCTGTGTGTAATTACCTTTTCAGTCCATATGAGTATTCAGAGCTGTATTAAAGTCCCCAACCATAATTAATGAGTCGTGTGTCGCTTTTATTGTTAATTATTTCATATATATATTTTCTAAAAAGTGTGAATCATCGTTATTTGGACCATATAAGTTGATTAGCCATTTCTGTTTCTGGTCAATTATCATTTCTAAATGATAATTGAGAAATTTATCATTTGAGAGATTTATGATTTTCTATCATTATCTATCTACCATTAGGATTTGTGAATACACTTTACATCAAAATGAGTTCTAAATAATATCATCACTCCTTTATAATTTCTTTGCCCATGGGCAAAATATATTTCCCCTTCCCATTTTCTTATCCATACAACTTCATTTTCAGAGTGAGTTTCTTAAAAAAATGATATTATATTCCTTTTCTTCTTCTTCTTATTATTATTATCAGCTAATCCATTTCAATTATTGCTGGCCAAGTGTAATTCACCCATGACCATAATAGGCATAAATTTCATTTCCATTGATCATAATATTATTTTGTACAAGTACCATCAGAAGGCAGGATGAGTAAAGTATATAAGTAAATCTGTTCTAAGATATTTACATTACCAACAAATAAACCTTCTATTGGTCCATATTATCCCTCCCATTAAATCCCCTCATCATGCCATTTTGACATTATAGCTATTCTTCCAACCCAAACCCCCCTTAGCCTGAGGTACCTGAGGGACCAGGACCTTCTTTCCAAAGGTAGCACTTCTATTTGAAAATCATTATCGCACCATGGTTATTTGTATATTTAAATCCTAAACGTCTCAATTTCCGCATTTTCTTTCGATTAATTTTATAAGAATTAATATAAAATATAATATTATTTTTTATATATATTATATTATATATATATATATTATATATATATATATATATTATATATTTTGTGTTGTAAGAGTTGACATGAAACAATCAAGTTACAATCTTATAGATGTCCATTTCAGTCATTAAAAAGGTACATTTGACGTATGATTACAAAGTTTTAAATACATAAAGAAGAAGAAAACATTTCACAAGAATGGCAAATAGTCTATGGAGTAAAACAAAGTAAAAAGGATTTGTGGCACATGGAAACACACAGAAAATATATCCTCATGGGGGCGGGGCTTGCTTGTTGCATTGTCCTTTAACTGATGCGTAAACAACCTAGGGTTCACAGATATAATTGATGGCTATTTTTAAAAGCTCCTACAGTCTAATGTCTTGGAGTGGCAGTGACATGTTAATGTGAATACATTTGACAGGGGTCAGAATACAAGTAAATAAAGGTTGATTCCTTAAACAGAAAAACAATTACAGTAATTTCTTTTATTCAGTCCGTAGACATTTTTGTAGTGACAATGATGATTGAAAAGTGTGGTTTCCTGACATTCTCTGAGAGCATACGTGGACTGCATATCGCTCGACATTATAGAGAGCATTTATTACTCAATCTGGAGGACTTTGTCCTTCCCTGTTTATTTCAGAGCAGTCTAAATGATTTGTGTCAGTCCTGAACTACAAGGCAGACATTCTGGCAGGGCTGTGGGTCTGAAATGTGGAAGAGGTCAGCTTTCCCAAGAATCTGAGACTAATTTCTCCATCTCTGGAAGTCGGACAAGAAATTCTGGAGCCTCACCCTGAGTTCAGTGCTCTCTGCCTGTGAGGAACACCTCCTCACCCACTGGTGACTCCCATGCCACCATGAGTCCCGAGGTGCGTTTTGATCCTACACATACTGCCCTTAACTTCCCCAACTAGAAGAGAGAGCATGTCAATCAAATCCTGGAACCATGTATCTATGAACTAGGGATTATAATATCTTTGTCAATTTAGTCTCTCTGTACATTCGTTTTTTTTTTTGCTGTCTGCTTTATCCCTATGGCTTTTAGGTAAAGCGCTGGAGGCTGGCAATTATTATTTTAATCAAGTCAGTTAGTAATAATGTCAAACATGCTGTAAGTTTGATGTAGTGTGCTTTGTGAATTTTCATTTACCACTCAGGGCAGAAAACATTAACCAACATTAGGATACTTTATTTAGAATTTCTGAAAGATTTGAAATATATTAGGAGATAGAAACCTAGTTTACCTGTCAAACCTTGTGACCAATCTGCTCAAGATGACCATTATTTCTCTTCATATTAAAGATGCAGTCTGTCACTTATGCAATTACCAAAAAAATGTTTTAAATCTCCCATTTTGGCCTGAATGTGTAATACGCTATGTATAAATAAAAGAATCATTGTCATACCTCAGCTGTGAAAGTCCAAGTTTAAGTTGGATGGTTTTGATGACAAAGAGCAGAAATACACAACATAGTAGCCAATTTTCAATTACCTGTTCAACCAGCAGAGAATATCGTGGACTGAATGTCCAAATCTTCTGTCGAGGTGCATATTTGATTGTTTATCGCGGAGCTAGTCTATGAGAATTCCAGCCTTGAGCTGCGGTACCATAATCGTTGTGCGGTATAAAAGAAAAACAAATCAATTTAGTTCCCAGTATTAAGCCCGAGTAGGCTAGATTAAGTCAATATAGAAATTATCATGGACAAAACGTGTATATTTACAGATATGGGGAAGTTGATGTGAATATGATATGATTTTATGTTATTGAAAAAAGAAAATCACACACAAACAGCGCGGAATGCTAAACGCTCATTGGATGATTCAGCTGTCACTAAAATCACTCGTTTAGTCTGCGATAATGATTGGATTCTGATAAACGCCGTTTTACCAGAGACATTTACATGCGCAAATTCCAACTTCTCAACTGTAACTTAGTTTATTAACAACGGATTCTAATTCAAGTATCTTACATCGCCATAATATGGTTTCTTTATATTTAATGTTGTATTATGTTTCGTATCATTATTGAAGAAGCACTTGCAACTTTGATGGGGGTCAGATGGCTCAGTGGTTAGGGAGTCGGACGAGTAGTCAGAAGGTTGCTGGTTAGATTCCCTGCTGTGCCAAATGTTGTTGTCTTTGGGCAAGGCACTTCAACCTAAATTGCTCCAGGAAGAATGCCCCTGTGCTTAATGTACTGTAAATCCCTCTGGATACGAGTGTCTGCTAAATTACTTAATTGTAAATGTAGTGTTCCTGTAGTTACTGTAAATCACTCTGAATAACAGTGTCTGCTAAATGACTAAATTGTAAATGTAGTGTTCCTGTACTTATTGTATGTCACTCTGGATAAGACTGTCTGCTAAATGACTTAAATGTAAATGCGTCGATATTTTTATTAGTAATCCCAGATGTTTTCCAAATAGATTATTAGAAAATGAATTTACAAATGTGTAAGTATTGTGGCGTATGTCAGGTGTTACAACAGTAAAGTTTTACACCTCTCAAAGTAGAAATTGCCTACTGTTGCATATGTGATTTAAAAGTAGCTGACTAAAATATGGTATTAGGACATACAGATAGCAAACAGATTAGCACAATAGGTTAATTATCTGAAAATTATTCACCTCAGACTTGTCTTCACTAAATGTCCCTTTAGTAATTGACCTATATTAATATGTATTCATAGTGAATTTAATGTATTGAAGCAATATAGAATATAGTAATGTGTTTTCTTTTATGTATTTGAATTTGGGAAAAAGTGGCTGGTAAAAAATCGAAGTGGCTGGTAAGATTTCGGCATCCACCAGCCACTGTGGCTGGTAGACAAAAAAGTTAATTTCCCACCCTGATTATAGCACTGATGCACAGTATTTAAATAGATAACCAAGCTGACGGTCAGAAGTGTAAAACCGGGTTTTTTGGCACAATTTGAGTAAAGGCTTCAGAAAGCATAGTTTGCCCATCACTATAGATGGGAAACAAATACCCTATAAGTGCACACGGAAATACACGACATATACACACATACAGTATAACAATGAACCACAAGACTCTACACAAAACCTGCAACTGAAACACATGTACAGAGAAACAAGGTGATCTATTGGTTAGAAATGTTATGTGATGTACAGGTGAAACAGAAACAAAAACCTGACCTGGAGTCTGTGGGTCTGTAGCCACTGACTCAAGCAGTCCAGAAGGGGGAGACCATCACAGGGTTACATATTTATTTTCTAACCATTTTGAGAGTTTGCCCAGATATCAAGGTGTTTGAATTTGCACAGGCTTAGTTCAATTTTAACCAAATTGTATTTCAGGTTTGACGGTCTCCCCCTCCTGGACTGCCTGGGTCGGTGGCTCCTGTATGCGTGTTGTTACAATCAGAATATATACAGAAATTGTTTGAATCACCTTTGTTCTTTCAGTTTTATAAGTGTTGTCTGTGTATATTAAATCTTATTTGTCAAACTTTCGCTATTGCCTTTGTCTCAACTCGCTAAACACAATCGTTACACCATGTTTAAGTAAATGATTCAGTAGATTATTTTGGGATATGTAAAGTATCTGTTGGAAACGTTATGTCCTGAAATCTATAATGTTTAGGAATAGCAAATTTTAGTTGTTGTAATTGTAGCTATTTTAACACATTTACATATGTGAATGATGGATTACCCCTGCCACTACAATGACCCTCTCTTCCTTGGAGGGTGATGTCAACAGATTATTCAAGATACAGAACCCCTTGAAGGCAGCAGGGCCAGACTCTGTCTCTCATCCACACTGAAGCACTGTACAGACCACCTGTCTGCAGTATTCACTGACATTTTTTACATTTCACTGAAGACATGCAATGTTCCAGCATGCTTTAAATCCTCCATCATCATTACAATCTCCAAAGAAACAAAGATCAAGGGACATAATGACTACAGACCAGTCGCCCTGACCTGTTTCTATGAAGTCATTTGAGTGCATTGTGCTGTCTCACCTCAAAACTCTCACTGACACGCACCTTGACCCACTGTAGTTTGCCTACAGAGCCAACAGGTCTGTGGACGACGCAGTCGACATGGTTCTTCAGTTCATCCTCCAGCACCTAGACTCCCCTGGAACCTATGCCAGGATTCTATTTTTGGACTTCAGCTCTGCATTCAACACCATCATCCCGGCCCTGCTCCACTACATGCTCATCTACCTGGGAGTGCCCGAGTCAACATGTAGGTAGATCACAGACTTCCTGTCCAACAGGAGGCAGCACGTGGGGCTGGGTAAACACTTCTCTGACCCCCTGACCAGGGACCTTAATTGGGAGCTAAACATCAGCTCCCTAAAAAAAAGCACATACGAGGATGTACTTCCTGTGGCAGCTGAAGAAGTTCAACCTGCCAAAGACTATGATGGTGCACTTCTACACTGCCAGCATAGAGTCTATCCTGACCTCCTCCATCACCGCCGGGTGCATCATTTACTCTACTGAAAGGGATATTGGCTGCAATCTGCCTCCACTACAAGACCTACACACCTCCAGATCTAGGAGAGCAGCAAAGATCGTGGCCGATCCCTCTCTTCACAGAAATTGACTATTCAGAACCGTTCTCTCTGACAGAAGGTTGAGGTCTATCAAAATCGAGACCTCTCCTCTCGCCACAAGAACAGTTTATTTCCTTCAGCAGTAGGCCTCATGCCCCAAAACCAACCTGACATGCCCCGATAGACCAGAAAATAATCCTTGTACTTGGCAATAAATCTTCTTTTGATTCTGAATCTGATTATTCTCTGATGAAATAAGAAAACTCAGAAAAAGGAGAAGACTGAAGAGTGTTTGAGCAATTATAGATGACTGGTCTGTAATGTTAAAGAAGTGTAGCTAGAGTTTTTGCTTGATTTACGTTTGTGTTATTGATCATTGCTACTTCCGTCCAGGATGATAGGTTGCTATTGAATAATAACGCAGTGGGCTCAGTAAAGATTACAGTAGAACATCCTGCCTGTTGCCCAAAGGAACGCTATGCTGTATCATTCTGTCAGCAGTGTACTCCACGCACTGTGTGGTAGCATATTTCACAGTACATGGGCTCATGCCAAAATCAACTGCCCAACTTCCTCTCTCGCTAACAGCAGGCCTGGACCCTCAGTCCCATTCTGTTCCACCTCATCATTCAGAAAGACCCCCATCAGCATGTAAGACTCAGTAACCCCCAGTTACCCATTTCATTCACATTATGTTTTTAAATGCTAAATTCCTGATTCATGTTCGAAATGTCGTAATTTGGTTGTGGTGGGAACCATAATTGACTTTCCTTGTGTTGTAGGTTTTCTGAGATGACTCAGGTTAGGGTGGTCTGTCCCTATTGTAAAGGCTCTACAGTAGCACTTTGCATTCATCATTATGGACATAACTCTTCCCACGTCACTGGCAGTTTTTCCAAGGCCACAGGCCACAAATCTAGGAACATAGCTCTGTCTTAGCTCTGTCCACAAGAGAACTGCCCACTGTGGTCAATGTTAGTAGAATGTGGAAATATTGTTCATGGGAATCTGTAGCTCTGCTGCCGTCTTTAATTTCCATGTTCTTTACCATAATATGGCATATGATTGCAGGTGTTTAATGAAATTAGTTTTTAACAAACAGTGATTTAAATTGGTGCCATTTCCACCACAATAAAAAAAATATTTTTCTTTGATGTAGATGTCAATGTTCAGGGATTTTCCTCAAGGAAGCTAGATTAAAATATAATTCACCTGGTGAAAACATTTGAACAACATTGTGAGTTCAATAGAGACTGTTCATACCCATGGAGTGATACAGATAAAGTGTGTTCAGGCCTCTGAAGTGATAGAGAGACAGTGCGTTAAAGACCAGGGAGTGATAGAATGTTCAGGCCTGTAGAGTGACCGAGAGAATGTTTGTTTGATCATCTTTAGGAATAAAAAGCATACTCCTGCCATTCATCAATAAAACTCTGACCTTTTCAACCCTATATACTAATTGTCAATTTATTCATTATTTAAACCTCGTCACCTTGAGCAAAAGCATAACGTAACCACAAAAAATCAAGCACATGTGCTGTTCAAAAACAGCATCCCTGCCCTATGGACTTGAAAGTGAATCACTGTGCCTGGACTAAATTTACCCAAACATTTACACAAACTCTGAAAAAAAGCTAAATCACATACCTTAATTACCTAGGAATAAAAATATATTGGTATACATTGGCATACATTGACCTTCAAACACCACTAAATATACATGTATCCTACATTTTGAAATGGAAATGATATCAGGTTATCCTCCTGTTTTGTTTTTTGAATGTGGTTGCCAAACAACCAGATTCTGCGTCAACAATTCCCTACTTATAAGTATCTTGCTTAATGTCAAATAATGTACTGTAGGTACATTGAATGTACTGAGGTTTATTTTGTTTATGGGCTCGTAAACTGTTGCTGTATTTAAAATGTGATGGCATTGTCTATGAAAGCTGAAGCAGTGCCTGCATTAATGCTCGCTATTAGAGATGGGAGAAAAAATGGATAATGCCATGTATCACAATACACTTTTTGCCAATATTAGTACTGATTCTCAAACCGAAAAATCTATTTTTTTACTAAATCTTTTTGTACGCAATACAGTCAAAAGATTGCCAGAAAATGTTAATTAATATGGGCATATTTTTCCACTATATCGTAATGACAAAGTATTTTGTTTACATTTTCTGAAACCACAACACAGTTTGCGCGTTCGACACCGTCTCCTAACTTTAGGACAGATACTAACGGGGAGATGGCAAACCTCACTATATTCACTTGCATTTCATAACCCATTTGTTGTCAATAGGCCTTTTTCACAGTTCCGCATTCCTAGCAACGAAAGGTGTCATAGATGGGTAAACTTACTTCCATTGCTCTACTAGCGTTAAAAGCTCCTGTTGTGTACACTGAGGAAAAATCTGTGAAATTCCGTGAAATTAACACAGACCCTTAACTTCAAAATTCGTAGTATGCCTCTGTGTTGTAATTGTAACACCTGGCCCAAGGAGGGCTGGCGTCTATGAACTATATTGGAACAGAGATATGGACTCCTTGTATTTTTGGTCATATTCTTGTATTCCTTGGTTTGTTTTAGTTCCCCCTAGTGTCCCTTCAGTGCTTTGCATGTTGTTTTAGTTCTGCCTTATTCCTGTGTTTTCCTGTTTATGTTAGCCACGCCTCTCTCCCTAGTCTGGGCTATCTTCCTATTGGTTTAGGTTAGGAGTCTAGTAACTTCTATCGGCTTGATTATTGATTACCTGCCTTGTATGATTTGATCACCTCCCCTACTATATAATGAGCCCAGACTAAGGAGAGAGCGTTGGGCATTGTGTTCTTTAAACCTGTTCGGGTGTGACAACGTTTTCATCTATGTGGATTAACAAAGTATCCGGGAGCTACTGCATTTCAGGTTGGTCTTGTTTCTTGTGAAAGAGGTTAAGCGTTTAGTTCATATATCTATGTTAGCAGTGTCCGTGTCACTACAAGAGCACGTTGCTACTTTGTATTTTGTAGTAGCTATCTCTATGCCATTCCTGCAACGGTAGTCTATTCGATCCCGGGTCTTTGGAGTAATAAACTCTAATGGATAACAACCACATCTATGCTTTCGGGTCTCCCTCTATCAACCCAAACACCCACCGTGACAGTAATAAACAAAATAAACGTCCCTACTGTACCTGTCATTCCGCAACTTTCCATTAGTCAAAAATACTAAAAAACAAATGTGTAAAAGCTGTTAAACGTGACAAAGACAAACATTTAAAATCAAGTGCGGGTCTACGTTTGTGTGTGGGCAACATTTAAACTGTGATGACTTAGTTTTCTAGCTGAGTAAAATTTTTGAAGCACATATAAACTGGAGTTTTGCCTTCCTGGTGTCATTGCATTAATTTCGGATCACCGACAAGGTACTTTGAAGTGCAACTCAAGTGTCAAATGGAGCATCACCAATGTGTTCACTGCTCTGTTACAGCTAATAATGCTAATATAAATTAAGCAGCTGCTGAAAACGACTACCTAACTCCTCCTCTTGGTAAATGCTATATTTTTGATCATCTGATAATGATAGTGACATGTTTTATTAATTATTTTAGAAAGTGTGGTAACACTATTTCAATAGTCTCTAATGCATCTACAGATTAACTATCAAAACATGTAAATCAACTTAGAATAATCTTGAACCTCATAACTTGTAGCACATCTCCATTTTAATGTATTTTTTGTTATTATGGACTCGACGTCTATAATTCGTAACACATAGCCCAAATAAATGTTTGGCAACAAAAAAGAGGTGGAAATAATCTTGATCAACATCCATTGCCGAATCTATTACTACAGACTGGAAATCAGTTTACCGAGTTTGAACAATAGAACATTCGCAGTGTGAAAAAGGCCTATAGGCTGCACCATTCATTGTGGGTAATACATGCAAGGCAACCGCTTGACGACAGAAAGGTGATTGGTTGACCCTCTCTTTTTTTGAATACCAGTAGCTCTTTTTCAGAGAGGAAACAAGCAACGCAATATTTTTCTAAGTTCAACATGATGCTTTTGAATACTTGTACTGATTTGGGTGATTTTACAAATATTACTGTTTCGAAATGATGATACAGAAGTATCAGCATTTCAGAGGATTATGTTGGTTGCTAAAAGGATTATGCCAGAGGATTATGTTGGTTGCTAAATTACTATAATGTACTATATTTAGGCTTAAATGAAAAGTCAATGATACATCAAATAGTCTATATATTTTGTAATATAGTTTATTTTACTAGTATGCATATGTATATCATAGGAGTGTGCCGTTAATGGTGGATTATCTTTTCAATATAATCATGATAAATATTTTTCAATTTAAATTCCATTAATAACACTTGATAATGATTGCCATGCTTTTAATATAGTATTAAATGTTTTTGGCAGTTTATTGTATTCCGTTGAACTGTTTAGCATGTTTAATGAAGAAAAGATGCAGAAAATCTCAATTAATAAATTATTTAACATGCATTCAGTATCGTGAGAATCGTAAGAATCACAATACACATCGTATCGGCACAAAAGTATTGTGATAAAATCGTATCGTAAGGTCCCTTGCAATTCCCAGCCCTACTCGCTATCAGAGAAGACTAAGTGTTGTTGGGGCACTGTGGCCCCTCCTGGCTGGCACAACCTGGCCGGCCCCTCTGTAACTTCAAAAAGTCCTGTCAATGGAGATTTCAGATCAGCACGAAACCCCCGTCTGTCCCTGCTTTACATTCAGGAAGTCTTCGAGGAAGCCAGAGAAAGGCATATATGCATTTCTATAACTCCCAGGTCTCATTTCATATTCATGCTCCTCAGTTTTGAGGCTGAACCTGTCTAGTCCGAAAACAATCTTAGGCCATCATGTCCTCCCTGTGCTAAGCATCCTCTGTGCAGTCATATAACTCTGAAATAAAGCTGGTGCCCTTTGACCTCCAGAGGCACAAGCTGGAATGCGTCATGACTTCCAGATCTCAGTGTAAACTGTCAGTCTTGGTCTCCTGGCTCCATTGCTGCCATGTTTATCTACAGTGGCCTCACTCAATAGCATGGCCATGCTCACTACACTATATAGATTCTGGACACATAGTTAAGGTTTTTTCATCAGTTCAGTTCAGTCATACTGATCAAGTATTCTGAAAATGTGCACTGTCTGCGAGGTGTAAGGTAGCATTCCAATTTGCTAGTGTTTTGTTGTGAATTCTTTCCTGTGTCAAGTGGTTCTCTTCTCATTTTGTCATGGTTTGGTTGTGTCTACACAGCAAAATCACCAGTGTTAAATCAACTCTGAGAGTGTTAAATTAACACTGTCAGTGTTTATATACTTCCCATTGGCGCTATATAAAAACTGAGAGTGTTAATTTAACATTATCCGAGTTGATTTAACACTGGTGATTTTGCTGTGTAACTGTTGCCCTCCTTGGGCTCAGACACATCTGACCATCTATGTCCCTCCACTCTGCTGCCCGGAAGGGGCCTGAGGATGAGGGAGGGAGGATGACGTAGTGCCGGTGGTGACTTGACTAAAGTACAGTAGGTGATGAATTGGTGTGGCAGCATGATAAGTCTAGTCAAAGGAGGGAGAAAAGCGATCAGTCATTCAGGGAAGGATGTACTTGCCCAGTGTTTAGGAGGGGCTTTAGAGAAGAGAGGGCTGTCTGTGTTCACATACTGTATTACTGAAAGTGATTTCCCTCCCTCTCTCTTGTCTACACCAGCACACTCCCAAAGCTGTTCATCCTTTCCACTTTATTCCTCGGCTAATTATCATTATCATTGAGAGGGATCATTTCCATATCAACGACTAACACGTAGGCGGCTCTACTGAGAGTCAAACAAGGTTATCAACTGCAGCCCAAATGTATCCTCATCTACTTAATTATAGGATGTGTGCTTTGTGATAACGGAAGGTGATTTGAAATGTGCTATTCTGCTTAGCATATATTAAATGTGTTTTTAACACTTATATGCTTGGCTATTTACAAGTATAGGAGGAACCAACCACATTGTTTGTCCGGTGTAGCTCACTCAGTGAACACTTGTTTATGTGGTTAAGTACCTCATTGGGCTAGTATAAAAAATATCTGCTCTCTACTGTTAACTTGTCTGAATAACACTGTTTAGTAAATTACATGAATGGAAGTAAAAAGAATGCAATCCTTTACGAAACCAGACTTACTGGACAGGTCGTTTAAAACCAGCCAAAATGAATGTCTTATAAAATCCTGGAACATCCCCAAAACATTTTTGGTTCTGGTCATACTTCACTACCGATAAAAAGCTCTTTCCAGTGCAGTCATCCTTCGACAGCTGAGACAATGAGACAATCGAATCACACCGGTAAAACAAACAGTTCTTTTATTCAATTTCAGAAAGAGAAAAATAATACGAATGTGTAGCGGCTTGGTTTATTTTTAAGTACTTCTTTGTACAAAATAATTACATGCAAACTTGACAAATTACTTTAAACCACCAATCACTAACAGAGTCCTAGTTAGCAGACAGCTTGTCGAGGGGAGTTACATCTTTCTCTGCCCATTTCGAGTTGCAGCTGCCACCTAACACCTATTGAATGTTGTCTGCATCTGCCCTAGCTCAGGACTGCCACTGCTGTGCTAATAAGCAGGGGAAATTCATTAAGCCTGCATTACCCTGCTTGTACCCCCTCCTTGTCCCTCGGTGAGAAGGCATTCAAAGACAGACAGACAGCTTGTCCTGCTGCAGTGTCATTGGCTGTCCACGGAATTCCTCCTGACAAAACAGAGACATATTCGATTTGACCCCAATTACCAGAGGTGTTGTTTTCCACCAGCTAATCCCGGGGAGTGACCTCTTTCGTACTTTTTCAGCCAGGTGCATGCCCCTCAAGACCAAGGGGGGCAAACTGAAGAAACATGTCTGTTGAGTAGAAGTTGACCTATCACCAGCCTGTGGTAGTGTTGACCCAGGTTCCAGTGGGACGCATGAACCCAGTGATCTGTTTAATTCCATGTGAATGGTCACAGAATGCCCCGTTTGAACTATAGGCAGCAGAGAGACGTCCAGCCTCCAGCCCTTCTATATGCTCATCAACCATAACCCTGCTCAGTTCCCTCTGTGTCTAATTGTTGTCTGGTCTGCGAGGTGCTTGTTGTCTGACTGCTTCCTCTCCTCCACAGAGACACTAATGGACTCCACCACGGCCACGGCTGAGTTGGGGTGGACCGTGTTTCCTGTGTCAGGATCCAGTGAAAACAGCGTAAGTGTTACGTCATCATCTACCTGGATTAGAAATACAATGATCCCGAAGAGTTCATATCTAGAGAGGCAACATATACAGTACATTATAAGTAATTTCAACGGGTCTTTTCCCATTCATGTTGTTTTACTGGCCAATTCAATTTCCTCAAAAAGGATTGTTTTCATTTTGATCAATTTAATGTTCTTTTGGTATCATTTCCACACCGCCATGTACGTAGACATTAATGAAATTACATTGACATTGCGTGTGCCAGAGGTTTTTCAATAAAAGGTTTCACCAAGCTAATTTGTTTTCAGGAAGTAACGTACGAATGATTATATTCTGTGTCCGGCTTAATCGAAACAGGGCAATCATGCTGAAGCTGCTTTTTCACTTATCATTCGTTTACATGCTGTGACTTTAGCATGTAAATACATGAACAAGGAATTCAAAGATTATTTAAAGCTACTTCCTTAGGTACATTTTTGTCATTTACAGTTGTATTATACTTATTATGTTATGTAGGTACATTATTACTTTTAAGTAACATTGGTTGAATGGAAAAGTCAAGGGGGCATGGATATTAACTACATCAGTTGGAATGTATAAGGAATTGTGAAACCTGTTGAATGCAATGAGGTGTTGGCACACTTCTGTACTTGTTTTGTCTATCCAATGGACATTCTCCCAGAAGGACTTTAACTTGCCCGCATGCATTTTGGCAAACATTTTTATGTTTCATTCAGAAAGTGACAGATGGTGTGACTTGAAACTTGCACCTAGAGCTTGAACATTGTTCTGGATCTGTTTTAATGTTTTACTTTGTTGTTTCTCCAACATTTTGAACAACCCATCTTTTCATTGTGTACATTTTCTACTTGTGGCCATGCCCAGGGATGTTAGCTACAGTCCCATAGGCCTTAAATATCTTAAAATTATTGGCAACTTCGTTCACAGGAAAGCTCTTTAGAGATGGTCTTGTAGCCTTTATATTGGCCATGCTTGTCTATTACCTTCTTTCTAAACTCCTTACACAACTCTCTGGTTTTCCTTCTCTCTTCCATGTTCAGTGTGATACCCAGAGTGGCCCAAAACATTAAAGTGAGCACTTTTTCCCATTTGAACTGACTGAATGAGGGATTATGCGATTAAAAATACCTGTGATACAAATAAAAAATATTGTTGTCTGCTATCACTACAATATTATTATTTCATAACTAAAGGGTATCGATACTATTGTCCAGGCCATTTTAAAATGTCTTTAGAAAAAAAGCAAGAATTCATTTATTTTCACAGCTTTTTTATGTTTTGTCCCATTGCATAATAAAGACATGCATGTATGGATGGCAAAATATATTTTAATTTCAAAACGTTTTAGGCAGAATGGTGCATTATTTGAACAAAATGCCAGCATGGCAATACTTTTGGCCATTTCTGTATATCCAGTGGACTATTCCTACTTGAGAAAATCCTGGATTGGGAATGTCTTTACCACCCCTTTAGTGCCCTAGTTGATATGTTGAAATGTTATTTATTCAGGGGATATTGAATGTGTTTCAAATAAATTAAAGGAGTGTTTTACAGTAAATCAGTTTCATAGTATACCATTTACAAAACGTTACCATAGATGATTTATGTCATGTAGACGTCTGTTCTTTTTCAATATATCAGAGAAAAGCTGATAGTATATTTCAGTTCCTTTCGCATCCACTGGGGTGCTTCTGTATCTGTCTAAACTTGAGTTACCACAACTCCCAGAATTCCAAGCGAATTTAGTGCCTGTCCCCGCTTGAACACACCGACACAGAACATGGGCAATTCAACAGCACACCTCTGTAGAGCTTGACGCTAGAAAGTTTTACATATTTGTTTTTGAAATTGTAGTCTAATTTCTATTCATCATGCCAGTTTGGTGTTCTGTACCTGGTTGCAGAAATTACAAGCAAGCCCAAAAATCTTTCACACTTTACAATAGGCTATAAAAAGTTAGGGTCTGCATTCAGCATTTTAGGTCAGAAGATTAACCGGCAATACAGCCCGAAAGCGGCTTTATCTAGAAAGAATAGCCTATATATAGTAAGGTATAGTAATTTATCCACTCAGCTAGCTACTAAATACAGCTGGCACAGTACACATACAGTTCAATAACATTACCACACAGACACGATGTGTGCTCCATTATCAAGGTACAGAAAATAGGTTTAATAATTTTACTCATCTGTTAATTGTCCTCCTGCTACATCTCTCTCAATGTGTGCTGGAAAACTCCAGTGATTCAGTGACGCATATGCGGTCGTCAGTCATTTTCGGTTCAAGCCATACAAGTAAAGCTTGTCCATGATCATTGTAGCAAATGCTTTTTCCTTCAGTAGACATGGATGGACATATTCCCACAGAAGCACTTAGGCAATTAGAATTTAACCGCGTTTCAACTGTATTATCTGTAGAACATGCTGCCTGAATATCAAACTCCATTTGTTGTAAATGTTCTTCGGTGTACTCGGGCACAAACATGTTTGGTTGGATGTCACTCAAAATGTAAAAGCAAGTTGTCAAATTCCTCATATGCAAATCCTAGGTTATTAGCAATTGTGTTTACCAGCGACTTTGTTTACGAAATGTTTCACAGAATTTAGAGAACATGCCGGGTGGGCGGGGCTTGGAACAAGGAAGCCAGCGTTGTAGTTCTCTACATACTGAAAAAATCATACCACCTTGTCTATTTAGCATTAAAACGGCTGATCGAAACGTCACAGAAAGACAAGCTATACCTTAAAAAATCAAGGACAACCGAGGCTTTAAGAGAGTAGGTTTGAAAGCCAGATCAGTATAACAGGGATGCTTATTTTCGCGACCGAATACACGCTTACATTCATTTTCCTATCTCCACAGTCGATTCATACCATAGGGTGACGTCAGCGTGTGAAAATTCCCTGCGAAATTTCAAATCTTGCTCTTACACTAGCCAGGCATGTATTAAACATATCTCACTGTTCTACAAATGTCTGGGAGAAGCTACTAGCACCTGCAGATCGCTGTGGGGTGAAGTATCCCTTTAAGAAAGAAATGTTTCCTCTAATAGAATGTTGGAAAACTGAGTTAAAGCCAATATTCAATGCTCTGTTAACTCTATAAACATCTGATTTGCATGACCATAACTTACTGGTACTTGGCTTTTATTGATAGATCATAACTTGAAACATCTTTCCTAATGCTGTCCTACAGTACTTGTCTGTCTTCAGTGAGTGGGTGCACGTAACCAGTTGTTTAATCACATCACTAACTTCTAGGATTTTATGATCGCATTTTCATCAATTATTTTCACCTTTTGTTTGTTTGTGGTTAGCATACAACTTCATTTTTGACATATGCAGAGATCAGTCAACTCTACTTTGCCCAATTAACTTCTTGCTGTTGTGTGTACCGGTAGTTGTTAATTAAAGACAATTGTGGATTCTGATGTTCCTTTACTGACTTTAATAGCCATTCACATTTCCAGTTCAGTGCCCCAAAAACCAAGATTATGGTGCTCTAATGGTACACTCCTGTGTTAGCCTCAGTGTGGTTCCAAATATCCTTCCAATGCGTTTGCCAAACTCAAAGAATATTAAAGGCACAGACTCATTGTCATTTTGCTGAAAACAAGAGTGCCAGTATTTTTACATTGGGAAATTAAAATATAGCTCATTATCTGTGTTGTTTATTTCATACCCGGTTTATTAATATTTATCAAAAGTGTCAATCGTTTTGGATGTGATTGTACAGTACAGTCTGATAAGCCAATAGGATATTCATTGGTCAGTTGTAATCAGGTCAGATTGTGATGTCATGATCTGAGCTGTAATTTCCATACCACAAAATGAATCAAAGCAGTGAATCAAAGTTGAATCATTGCAGTGGTTGATACAAAGTATTTCCACATGTTGGGCCAAGGCATTGGTTCTAGCCACACACAAGTCAAGCCCTCTCCATGCTGTCTGAAACTAGAAGGCATTCCACATTTAATTCTTCCCCAAACACTGGATCAAGACTCTTCATTTTTGGTGCAATTCACAAAGAACCATTTCATACACTTACTTGCTGGTACATTTCAGAAAACCACTCCCTATTTTATTCAAATATTTGCACGTCTGTGGTTGAAATCCGGGCTGGTTGAAATTACACTCTATCCTGATTAAAGGTACAGTCCACAATTGTTGGCCCCTAGTTGTAAATGTGGTGCTGTCGAGACAAAAAAGGTCCAAGAGAATTGTGCATTTTCTCGTGAACACTCACTATATTGGTGAAAGTATGTGGACACCCTTACTAATGATGGAGGAGCAATACTGGTCTGGGGCTGGTATTCAAGGTGTAGGCTAGGCCCCTTAGTTCCAGTGAAGGGTTCCCTTAATGCTACTGGACATTTTGGGAAAGGCCGTTTCCTGTTCCAGGATGACTGTACTCCTGTGCACAAATCGGGGACCATGAAGATATGTTTTCAATGTGGTTGGTGTGAAGGAACTCAAGTGGAATGCACAGAGCTCTGACCTCAGCCCCATTGAACACCTTTGGGATAAATTGGAGCGGTGATCGCCAGCCAGGCCTTCACGTCCAACATCAGCTCTTTTGGCTGAATGGGCACAAATTCCCATTGACACACTCTAAAATCTTGTGCAAAGCCTTACCAGAAGAGTGGTGTTTTTTATATTTGTAGATGATCCACATATAAAAAAATCCATATCCAGTCTAAAAAGGGAGGTTCGTATAACATACCTGAATCGAAGAACTCCCTGACTGCACCGTTAAAAAGAACTCAAAAACAAGTGGTGCATTTTCAAAGAAAATCTTCTCCAATAATCGATTTCAACATCTCCCTGTAAAGACATGCTGTATCTCTCCTGGATACTCCCACAATCAATATGCGAGAACAAAGTGGCCAGGGCACATGTCCCTCCTCCCCATAACATTCCCCCAGGTTGTTGCAGTAAATAGGAATTGGATCTTAACCCACTTATCTGATTAAATAACTGTAAAAATGAATAGCCTCACATACAAACATAGCTATTAATTTAATTATTGATTTAATTCAACAGTCTTTCATTAGCCCCGATAATGTCTCACTTAATAAGAAACCACAATACTATCACTGGACAGAATAAAACCCAAGTTTAAACTCTTGGTTTTCTCTTCATTCATGAAATTCTAATTATATTTTTCAATTTGAGTATTGACTTATAAAAGTTATTTTGGGATGATTTATCTGTTGAATCGTTAATATGTTATAGACAGGACTACTAGGCTACCTGGCGCCCCAAAACCGTGAATGATGTTCGATTGCAGTTGACATAAGCATAATAATCGGGTTTTATGGGAAAACGATGGAACTTGATGAGGACATAATCCATTGAAGTCTGCTGGGTTATTGGAGTTCCCAATCAGCCGGCACAACTGGAACAGGTGTGGTAACTGGACTCACTTGCCAGCAAGAGGTGCTTTATAGTAGCTATTTTCTTACACACACATGCATGGCTTCACAGGCTTAACTAAAGGATCAGTAACATTCAGCGCAGCACCACACCAGCAGTTGGCCTTTCACTACCCTGTAGAACGTCATGAAATATACCCTAATGTGTTATACGATACACCAACTGTACAATAGGGATACAAATTTCCTCATACCATAACGTTTGGATAGGTTTTAAAATTGCATGTATGAAAATGCAAGTAAAGTATGAGGATGCTTTTATTACACATCTTTGGGTGTTTTTCTGTGTATTCCCTTCGTAGATAGATTCACCTATGATACCAGAAGCAAAATATTTACTTGGTTAGATGACAGAGCAAAACAAATAACATGTGACACAAAATAGGTTTTGGATTAGCAGTATGATATGATTAAGTTTCAGTGTAACAGTTAATAAATGACACTTATCATAGGCAGAATGGCATCGTCTGTTGTGCACCAGGCAGGGCTGAGGCAGGTGGATGCACAGTAGATCAGTCAAGAGGTTAAGTGGTTAGTGGTTACCCTAAGTGGGAGTTGAAAGAGGTGTGAACACCAGGCCAGACCCTCTGACCTCTTTAGAGCTGCTGTGGAATACCACGCTCTAGACTCTTTTCCAGCAACCCCCTTTTACCTCATTCATCTTCCATGGAAAATCATGTGCAGGTATTTAAAAATGCAGTTAGTATCAAAGTAAGTGATTAACAACAAACAAGTTGTCATGGCTTAGGCTATGGCAAAGGATCATTAATGCCTTGATGAACTGATTTGACATTCTCTGCTCATTCCAGGACAATTTACCTCATCACCAAATCACCACTCTTAATCCCACATACCTGTCTATCGTTCGATTGTTAGTAGCTGTATATTGTCCTAGGGCATAGGTCTTTAACCCTCTCCTCAGAGACCCCAAGACATTCCAGAGTATTGTTGTAGCCCCGAACAGGCACACCTGATTAGGCTTGTCAGTCAGTCATCAAGCCTTTCATTAATGAATCAGGTGTGCCTGTTCAGGGCTATAACAAAACTCTGGAACGTCTGGAGGTCTGCAGCAAGTATAGGTAACATAAGAGATTGAAATGATAAGTGGACAATACATCTCCTGAAATGGGGTTCTGCAGCCGGGTAGCTCACCTCACCAGACCCAGCAAATAACCCAGCCACAACCCAGTAAACCAGGCAGCTCCAACATCAACACAGCCTAAACCAATGTAAGAAGGACTACTGTGGTAAACTCTGGATCTCAGAGCCGTCCAGCCATAATGGAAGCAGCAAAAATGGTTGCTCAGTGCAATTGCAC
This sequence comes from Umbra pygmaea, assembly GCA_016801145.1. NCBI lineage: Eukaryota > Metazoa > Chordata > Actinopteri > Esociformes > Umbridae > Umbra > Umbra pygmaea. The sequence continues at coordinate 54,490 of JACXGM010000240.1, forward strand.
AGGCCCAGCAACCAACTCCCAACACAACCAATGGGAATGACAATCAACGTGGAAAAAACTAACACACATATTCCCCTACCACCAAAACACAACAACCGAGCCTGACCAGACAGCATTGCACACTGAACCAAGTGAGCTTACACCCATGAGCGCACTGACGTCTTAAATACGCTGCGTAATTACCATGTGACTACACTGTTGATAGGTGCGTCATTACCATGTGACTACACTGTTGACAGGTGTGCTGCCATCAGCTGATGATGACTGACACACGTCTCACTCGGGTTTCCTCTCTGAACCTTACTTGCATTTTTCGCCAATGGTACAGCGCTTCGTGAGCACTGTTTTTTCAGTTTTGTCAAAGTATTTTGGCTCCGGTCATTAAATACTTCAACATCGATTATCGCTTCTGCCTCCAACCTAACACAGACCCTTTCACTAGGATCACCAATATTAAATGGCTTATTGTCATGAAAATGTATTGACAAACTACACAGCAAATTCTCCAGTGTTGAATTAACACTGTCAGTTTGGAAACATATACACACTGAAGCTACTATTAAATAATAACAATGTGTAGTGGTAAACCATAATTTCAACACTATGCAGTGTTGTAATTAAAGTTTACCACTACACTACCACTGATTTAACACACGATTTGAGTCCACACTGACAGTGTTAATTCAACACTGGATAATGTGCTGTGTACTGTAGTTGTGAAGTACAGTATGTCTTTTGTGGAAAGATGTTTTGCGTTTTTAGCACAAAGGTTAATTGTTCTATTTATTCCATGCTGTGGCTTTGTATCATTTTGACTACTGCCCAGCAGAATGGTTCAGTGTTTGAAAGGATTATATTTCAAATCTTCAATAGGCTCAAAATAAAGCCAAACTTATTGCCCATAAGTGCACATGCAAATCTAGCAAAAACAACATGGACAACATACCGTACTGTATTTTTCCTGTTGAGAAGATGCTGTATCATTGTAATGAAGATTCTTCTTCATAATTAAATAATAATTACTATAACAGATACTCGTACACACCCTACAGGACATGGTCTGAAAAACTCAGCTCTTAGACCTTTTTACTATGGAGGGAAAACAGGTTTTATTTGTTATGCTTTTATGTGATCATTGTAATAAAAATCTTGTGTTGTCAATTTGGCATATTTTCTATGTTCATGTCTTCAATTTACTCCAAAGAAAAAAATGAAAAACAAATATAGATTAATATAAGAGGCTAAAGGACGCTTGCCTGTCAAACTGCACATGTTGTACATTAAAAGTGGACAGTGGTAATTGAAGTTGACATCCCTAGACAGTACTAGTTATGTCTCTTCATTTGTGTCTTTCTCTGCGCCCTCCATGTTGTTGGGTACTGCTGCAGGACTTGGCCTGTTTTGTTCCCCTGTTTGTAACTCATTGCAGAGACTGGCTGTAATTTATCCCTTGTCCCCTTTGGGCACAATACTCTTACTCTGACAGATTTCCCCCCAACTGCAAATTGGACTGCTAGGCCCCAGGAGATTTCCATTGGCTTCTTTCTGCTTTGAGTGAATTATTTATTTACTTTTGTCAGTGACTCAGTGCTTGGTATGTTTGTAGTTGTCTGATGCTCCAGCCTTCCCATAGAGATCCTCTCAGTTTAATGACAAAACATGAGGATTTAAATACACATTTTACATTGTGTTGTATGTCACTGTGACGTTTGAATGATTTTAAGTGTGTGGAACAACAGGAGAGCAGATCACCGTGCCAGACTCCTAAACCACATGATGGAGATTCAAATACAGAAGTTCATTCTGGAACCCAAATACATTTCTACAGTTTGATTTTATTTAACAAAAAGTGGCCTTTTGATAATGTTTTTTCTTCTTATTTCTTCTTATTCCCCTTTCTTACCCAGCCCTGCCAGTATTTCACTTACACATTACAGGTCAGCTGAACTTTCCCCCCATTTTGAAGTGGCAGTCCTTGCAGCTATCGATCTTGAACCACAACTCTTATAGAGCTTTAACGTGCTCTATCACTTCAGTGATACAGTAAGCGGCTGGTGGGTGGCAGTTCAATACAGTCTACGCTTCCGAAATCCATACTCAGAAGAACTTCTCAGAGAACATTCATCATGTTGAATTACAAGGCTGTTTTGTCACGAATTAAGAGGTCAAATATCAATTTTAGCCATGTACTGTACTGTACTGAGTTCACCAAACTACACAGTGCACATGGGATATAGGAATGTGGGGCCAGAGGATAAGTGATGTTTCAACTCATTCATTTAGGGATGCTGAACAAATGCCTACCACGCTGCACATTCTGTTCAGTCCCATGAGGTCGATGAGATCCACTGTTGGACGGCTAGCACCCTGATGGCTGTCTTTATATTTGGGTATGACCTCAGACAAGTTGGCACACCACTTATAATGTTCTCCTTCATTATGGTGTGAACCCAGAACTCAGGAACGTGAAGACAGCAACTCCTCCAGCATGTTGTTGATTGCAAGCACTTATTAGTTTAGTCTGTCTATGAGCTTTTAAGTGTAATTTACGGTAGTGTGTCACATGCACAGAAATGTAGATGTACCTGCATGTACAGTACAGTATAAATATTATGCCAGGACTCCAGATAATGTGTAAAGTAAAAAAGGTATGAAGGTCACTGTAAATATGTAACGGAAAAAAAACTCATGTAGTGCACATACTTTGTCCATAGAAAAAGGCTGCATTTCAGTGCTCAATACAGAGTACTTTAGAGTAATCAGATGCTGTTATTGAATTAACCTAACAGAATGGTGGCTTTTACTTTTATCAAACAATCAGGAAAAATAATGTATGTGATTGGTTAATGTAGTACAGAAACCTCTGCTTTGTAGCATACTGCTATTTACTGTAGCCTACTATACAATCAGACCATCTACTCTAAATGCAGGTTTTGATGCCGACTCAATACATGTGGACTCACGAAAACAACTTGGGGTCCTGAGTGATTGAAAAAAATAGAGAAGGTTACACTTTATTATGAGAGTCTGAAATTCCATCTGTAGGTGCTCTACGGATAGTCTTATCTTCAAACAACTATCTGTTGATAAGCAACTATTATGTAGGTTAAGGGTGGGGTAAGATTACAATAAGGTTTAGGGTAATAGTTAAGGTTAGGATTAGGGTTAGAGTTAGTAGATAGTTTGTTAAAATATTGTTGATAGTCTGCATATCTATACTTTAATCCTCAGTCTCCTCACAGAGTTCTCCCTCATTCTTAACCAAGCCCCCTATGAACTCCTACACTACCCCCTTCAGCTCCACCACATTACCAAACACCTGACCGCTCTGCCGCCGCACTGTAGCACTGGAGGGAAAAGCTGTGAAAATGAAGACGTTTGTTCTTATTTCACACTTAGTGCTTGATCGCTGCCCTCTTAGTATGCCCCATTTGCTTCCCTCCAATGGCTCTGATGAAAGCAGGGTAGCAAAGCTGTGACAGGACAAAAAGGGGCCCTCCATCAAAACACATTTTGTTTGGGGTCTTTTTAGCCTAGCTCCACCCCCCCCACCCTCGCATTCCCACCGCCACCCTCGCCCCTAGTCTCCGACTCTCATTAGTGCCTTCCCCCAAACACCCAACCCCAGTTCACTTTATTTAAGTTTGATGGGGCTCAGAACAAGAGGACGTCACACTCTGTCCTTTCCCGTTTAATAGGCTCACGACCTCCTTCTGGAAGGAGCATCACTCTGTTAAATGTGAAAAAATGGTCCGACCAACAGATTCACACTAATTCCTTCAAACGATGAATCAAAATAAACATTCATAAATGTATTCATGTTTTGCTGTCATTGCACGTTAATATAACTTACCTGATGGATTATGTTAATTATGGAGTATTTGTAGAGCCTGTAGTTTGTCCTCAAAATGAAGAAATAGGGTCTACCATCCGGTTCCTTCCCAGTTCTCTTTCCTGTCTTTGTGTGCAAACACAGCCTTCATTGTTTTAAATAAATACCAGTTTTAATAATAATATTCTCTTTCAAATTCCTACAGTTGCTAAATGTTTTACATCTAACAACTGTTATTAATGAACTCAACATATTTGGCATGATATCTGCTAAGAATATAATTCTGTTGAGAATAAGCAGAACAGTGGAATATAACAGAAAGCTGTAATTAGTCTGAGAGTGTTATAATGTGGGTCTTAAACATGAGGGCTGACTCCTTACCCGTCAATACGCTGTCAAAATCCTTGTTAAGTAGGCACTAATTTGGGAAATGATGTCAGCTGTGAAGTGAAGAGTGAAGAGGGGAGGGGAGGGGTAGAGGAAACACGGGGTTCCACTCACTTGTGAATAGGCTTCGCCTTTAAGAAAGGGCTTTCCTCACATGAACTGGTCAGGCCGCGGCGATTGGAAATGTTCCTTGAAGTAACGGCATAAGGCACGAAGGGACGCATTACTAGTAGAATACCTGTGTGTGTGTGTGTGTGTGTGTGATGTTTGTATGTTTTCATATGACATTAATGTTGAAATGGAAGAAAAAAACGATCACAGGCATAGAGACAAAGAATTGCCTGTGTAATATGATTACCTCGGTTTTATGTTTTATTGGATTCATACGTTTCACTGCAACAACTGCCTTGTTTCATTTACAGTGCATCACAGCGCTTCACTTTTTCCACATTTTGTTATGTTACACTCCTTTCCGAACTGGATTAAATTCATTATTTTCCTCAAAATTCTACAAACAATACCCCATAATGTCAATGTGAAAGAAGTGTGTTTGAAATAAAAAACGATAAAAGCACATGTACATAAGTATTCATGGCCTTTGCTCAACACTTGGTTCAGGCACCTTTGGCAGCAATTAAACCTTGAGTCTTTTTGAGTACGATGTTACAAGCTTGGCACACCTATTTTAGGGCAGTTTCCTCTATTCTTCTTTGCGGGACCTCTCAAGCTCCATCAGGTTGGATGGGGAGCATTGATGCACAGACATTTTCAGATCACTCCAGAGATGTTCAATCAGGTTAAAGTCTGGGCTCTGGCTTAGCCACTCACAGAGACATTCACAGGGCATTGTCCTATAGCCACTACTTTGTTATCTTGGCAGTGTGCTTAGGGTTGTTGTCCTGTTGGGAGCTGAGCCTTTGCCCGAGTCTGAGGTCTAGAGCGCTCTGGAGCAGGTTTTCAGCAAGGATGTCTCTGTACACTGGTGCATTCATCTTCCCTTGATCCTGACTTGTCTCTCAATTCTTGCCGCTGAAAAACATGCCCACAGCTTGATGCTGCCACCACCATGCTTCACTGTAGGAATGGTATTGGCCAGGTGATGAGCAGTGCCTGGTTTCCTCCATACATGACGCATGCCATTCAGGCCATAGAGTTCAATCTTTTTTTTCATCAGACCAGAGAATTTTGATTTTCATGGTCTAAGCATCCTTCAGGTGCCTTTTATCAAACTCCAGGTGGGCTCTCATGTGCCTTATACTGAGGAGTGGCTTCCATCTGGCCACTCTACCATACAGGCCTGATTGGTAGAGTGCTGCAGAGATGGTTGTTCTTCTGGAAGGTTCTCCTCTCTCCACTGAGTAATGCTGAAACTCTGTTAGAATGAAAAACGGGTTCTTGGTTACCTCCCTGACTAATGACCTTCTCCACCAATTGCTCTGGGCCCGGTTCCCCGATAAAGTTCATACTTAGCGCGCTAAGAAGACTAAAAAAGATATATCTTACCAAAGTTGTTTATGTTCCTAAGTGTGTTCCCCGAAGTGTCCCTTAGGAAGCTTCTTAACTTCAAGTTCAATGTTACAAAGGCGCTGTCCCAAGTGAAGGTGCTGAATTAGTTGGCATCGATTGCTCAGGAATCGATTTTTCACTTCACGCAAAGGTGCATTACAGCGTTAAGAAGGACAACAACACGTTTTATGTAAATGAAACATTCCTCAAATTATTCCAGTAACATTTATTTTAGCATAGTTTAAGTTATCAGTAAAATATAGACTATTAATTCAATTATCAAATTGTCAGTAATGTGTTCACACGATATGTTGTGACTGGTAGACGAACCGTATCCCTTGCTAATCATCCACCCTCCTCATCCCGTTGTGCCACTTCTTGACGTGGGTTTAACGACTTCTAAAAATGATGTAATACACTTTTTTCAGCTGCGGTCGGTGGATCTTAATTTGGGGGCGCTGGAGGAACTGGAGGAAACGGAACGGCATCACACAGTATCGCACAATAGGTTTGGTGAGTTGCGCACCATTCCATTCGCTCCGGTCCCGAGCGTAACATGGTAAATGGTAAATGGTAACATGAGCCCGCCCTCCCCAATTAAGATCCACCGACCGCCGCTATAATGGTAAGGTACTTTACAATCAGAATTGATTGGCAAGCAGCTGCAGTTACTTCTTTTTAATGTGGTATTGATTGCCATTGGTTAATGTTTACAATAAAAAGCAACCCATCCACAATGAACAGAGAGAGTTAGACAGAGAATATGATGGGGAAGCCACGTAAAAAAGGGCACCAAGCATCTCGTCAGAGGAACTTGAAGTTTTGCTGGACGAGGTGAGCTTGAACAAGGTGACACTGTTTTCCAGCTTTCGTAATAACTTGTGCAACAGCAACAAAAAAAAGAGCTATGTAGCGACATAGCAAGGAAGATGGCTGCCTCCGGATCAGGCACACCGAGGTCCTGGCAGGACGTCAGTAAAAAATTGCATGATTTTTCAAGCCAGGTTAAGGTGAGAGGTTCTGCTGTCCGTATAGACCAGGCGAGGACAGGTGCTGGGACCAGTTCGGTGCAACCCTTAACAGCACAAGAGGAGAAGGCACTGGCGATCATGGGAGGCACAGTCTCACATGGAATCCCTGGGGGGATTGACGTTAGAAGAGGTGACGCTGAACAGGCCTCATGTTCCAGGTCCTTGCCACCCCCCAATGTGCCATGCGCCCCAGACATCGAGCCACCTGCAGCACTCTCCTCACCTGGCAGCACCGAACTGGAAGGGTGCACTACGCCACCACCTCCCATACACACGTCTTCGCCAGGACTTCGCTACACGACATCACGACGTCACTCCACAATCTCACCATGTTGGTGTAGCGAAGAGTTAGTGAATATTGAGAAGGAGAAGTTGGTCGTGTTGCAGGACATTCAGCGCCAGTTGACCGAAGCAAATGAGTTCGCTCGCCAGTCTCTGGAGCTGAAGAGAGCCAAGCTGGAACTGGCCAGGCTGCAGCATGCCCTAGCAGAGGCGAAATTCAACAGGCCCTCAATCTTGGTACCAATCTTGCTGCCAGCTGAAGGTGAGCCAGTTGTTCTTGGTTTATAGATTTTGATGTTCCTTTCCTCACAGTTCCTAATCTGATTTTGGTATGTGTTTGTCTCTATAGATGCTGAGCAACAGTCCCACCAGTGACCGTGTGTGTGTGTGTTTGTATGCGCATTTTCATAAAAAATACTTGATCATCAACAACATTGTATGTCATTCTGTCATCCTTAATGAGTCAACAACTGATTCTCTATTGCCATTGAAAACCTACCCATAAAATCTTGCTCTGAGATACCTTATTTATCCACAAGGAATTTAAGCAGTGTCAATCTCAGTGCACGTTCAGATATAAAGGCTCATTTGAAGAGGCTGCGTAAAGACATTAGTTCATAATGTACATTATCTGTGTGTTTGACGATGCGTAAGGCTACGCATGAGGCAAAGCAGCAGAAAGGGACTCCTTTGACAACCATGTGACCTGCGTTCAATACCCAATAAATTAATGAAGATGAATCAGCAATGTGACATACTAATTTGGGCATATGTCAACTTTTGACTGAGAAATTCTAAGGCGCCTTCGCCAGCCTTAAGAGAAGCATGTCAATGATTGGCGTTGCATAGAGCACTTATGGAATGGACACAATGGCATGATAGAGGTTAATAAAGGTTTAAAGGATTAGAATCACACACAGAACATTTAATGGATGCAAGGTTTGAAACTCCCGTTTATTTTTCAGAAAATTCTATCATAATACGAATCAAAAGAAAAGTCCATTCAATCATGGAGGATGGCTAATGATAGCTCAGCAAGTTAATCCAAAAAGAAAATATAAATCAATCAAAAACATTTGCAATCAAAAGCTGCCTTGCCTCAACCCCGGCAGTGTGCAGGGCAGCCCTCTGTGGAGGATGGAGGACCTCAACTTCTCCCTCTCCATCTTCCTCCTCATCAGCTTCCACCTCCTCCCCCTCCGGAATAGGTGCGCCTCCTCGCACAGCCATGTTATGGAGTATGGCCGTTGCCACCGTAACTGCGCAAGAGCTGTGAGGCTTCATGCGCAGTCCTCCTGCCGACTTGTGCAGGCACCGAAAGCGCAGCTTCCAGGTTCCAATTGCACACTTGACAACGTTGCGTGTGCGAACGTGTGAAACATTGTAGGCTATTTCAGCCCGAGTCTGTGGGTTGGTCAGCAGTGTGAATAGGTATGTTCTCAGAGGGTATCCACTATCCCCAAGGAACAGGCTCTGACCAAACCCCTCTCTCTCCGCTTGTTCACCCATGGCAGAATTGGCCCAGACAAAACTGTCGTGGGTGCTGTCTGGCCACCTTGCCACCAGGTCGGAGATCACAACCCTATGGTCCACTATAACCTGCACATTTATGGCCGCGTATCCCTTTCGCAATATGTACGCCTGACCAATCACTGATGGATTGGCGATAGGGATGAGTGTGCCATCCACCAGGCCCAAGACCATGACAACCCTGGTGCACCTCCTGGACCTCCTGTCGTGTTGCCGGCAGCCGGATGTAATCCCCAGCATGGCGCAGAAGGGCGTTGGTGACAGTGTGGACGCACCTCCACACCGAGGTCTTGCTTAGGCCGTAGCCCTCTCCCACGACCTCGATGAAGCTCCTTGTAGCCGTCTTTGATTCAATACAAGGACACGTTGGATCGCTGCCATAGTTGGTCGCTTACTGGACACCACCATGCTTACCCATTTATAGACCTTAGCCATTTAGAGCCAAATTGTTTGCCAGACTTTAATTATCAAAAGTGATTGCCAATTTTAACGCTTTAATGACATTACGAAATAGCCTAGGCTAATTACCACATATTAGTTCTGATACCAAATAAAGTCAATTTCATAAATAGGCCTGTATCCATTGCGAACACATTTTATTATTAGTCTTAAACTGTCCATAAAATCATTGTTGAGCCCCAAAATTGTCAACATACCATAGTTTGACTTGTACTGCGCTGCAATGATTTCTAAAGAATGCTGCACAGTGGCGGCGATTAGCGGCTTGAGCTCAAACAACGCTAGGAGAGAGCTTACGAATGGTCCAGACCAACCTTACGAAAGTGTGACTTACAGATGATATACTTAGTGTACAAACGTGTCGGGAACCGTGCCATGAGGTTAAGAGAGAAGTTAAGGAATAGGTTAAGAACTACTTAGCGATAAGAACATTTTGGGGAACCGGGCCCAGTTTGGTTGGGTGGCCAGCTCTAGGAAGAGCTTTGGTGGTTCCAAACTCCTTCCATTTACAGATGATCGTGGCCACTGTGCTCATTGGGACCTTCAATTCTGCAGATATTTTTCTGTACCCTTCCCCAGATCTGTGCCTCGATACAATACTGCCTCAGAGGTCTACAGACAATTCCTTGGACTTCATGTCTTGGTTTGTGCTCTGACATGCACTGTTAACTGTGGGACCTTATATAGACAGGTGTGTGCCTTTCCAAATCATGTCCAATCAACTGAATTTACCACAGGTGGACTCCAACTAGGTGGTGGAAACATCTCAAGGATGATAATTGGAAACAGGATGCACCTGAGCTCAATTTTGAGTGTCATGTTAAAGATTGTGAATACTTATGTACATGTGCTTTTTTTGTTTTTAATTAAATTTGCTAAGATTTCAAACACACTTCTTTCACATTATCATTAAGGGGTATTGTTTGTAGAATTTGGAGGAAAAAAAAGAAAATGTTATCCATTTCGGAATAAGGGTGTAACAAAACAAAATGTGGAAAAAGTGAAGCGATGTGAAAAGTTTCTGTATGCACTTTATAATAACTGATCTGTTTTTGTTATTCAGACTATGGAGATTTAAGCATTGCATTCAGTTACACTTGTGATAAGAAAAAACAGGAGCATTGGTGAATGCCCTAAAGACAATGTTCTTCAGTATTTACTGAGGGGATTGTTTCCTCTGTTTTGTTACCCATAAAGGTGTATTCTGACAGCAACGTTATGCAAATATAGCTTCAAGATTTCTGTTTGCTCAGAAGACATACTGGAGCCAGAGATGGGGCTCCACTACAAGGACTGCTGGCATAGCAAAGAGCAGAGCATACTAGCTGCTATTAAACTTGATAAATAATGCAGGGCTCTGTCCCAGAACAGATTTAGAAAGTTGAAACAAAGAGGACACGTTCACGCACATATCCAAGTGAGGCCTCCAAATCTGGGAATGCTTGGAACGGTCTATCTGTGGATTATGGGTAGATTTAATAGCACCCAGATGCTGGGCACACATGTGAGGGGTTGTAAAAGGAAACAAGGTAATAATGCATTATACAACCAAAATACAATATAGAGCCAGCATATACTCAAAACAGATATCAAAGTGTCTGCATTTCAATAACCCTTCATCTCTGTGTCTCTTCTTCACAGTGGGAGGAGGTAAGTGGCTACGATGAAAACATGAACACCATCCGCACCTACCAGGTGTGCAACGTGTTCGACAACAACCAGAACAACTGGGTCCGCACGAAGTACATCCGACGCCGGGGTGCACAACGGATCCACGTGGAGATGAAGTTCTCTGTACGAGACTGTAGCTCAATCCCCAAAGTCCCTGGCTCCTGTAAAGAGACCTTTAACCTATACTACTATGAGTCTGACTCAGACACAGCCAACAAGGGTTTTCCGGCCTGGATGGAGAACCCGTGGATCAAAGTAGACACCATTGCTGCAGACGAGAGCTTCTCCCAGGTGGACCTAGGCGGCCGGGTGATGAAGATTAACACAGAGGTGCGGAGCTTTGGCCCGATATCCAAACACGGCTTTTACCTGGCCTTCCAGGACTATGGCGGCTGCATGTCGCTCATCGCCGTGCGCGTCTTCTACAGGAAGTGCCCCCGTGTCATCCAGAATGGAGCTGTGTTTCAGGAGACCCTTTCAGGGGCGGAGAGCACGTCTCTAGTGGCAGCTCGGGGTGTTTGTATCCCCAACGCGGAGGAAGTGGATGTGCCTATCAAGCTGTACTGTAATGGCGACGGAGAGTGGATGGTACCCATCGGGCGTTGCATGTGCAAGGCCGGCCACGAGGCTGTGGAGAACGGGACACTGTGTAGAGGTAAGGCTCACTCTAATTCCTTTGTCTTCATCTAGAATATACAATATCACATTGGATAGTACGTTTCGGCTCCGACATAGCTACCTGTTCTCAAGGCAATACATAGGAAATAGAAGGAATTAACCGTACGTGATAGAATTTTCATCGCATTACATAGACTTACATATATGGCAATTCAAACATTTTAAAGAATAGTACTTGGGGAACATTTAGTTCAGACCTAACATGATAGGTTACTGTTAGGGTAAGGTGAGGTTAGGGTTAGGTTACGGTAAAAATACATTTTTTACATTTCGTAAACATACAGGGTTGTACATGTACATTTCCATGACTCCAGATACATACACAATTTCTTGTTTTAGCATGTTTTTTTACCTTTGCCATGAGAACAACCTGGACATAGAGACATCCAAAATTATATGAATGATTTCTTCTGAGCTATTCCAGTGACAAACTGGTGAATACAAATAACAGGTTCAGGTTACGCAACTTTTATTTTGAACATGTATTGAGTAATGACATGGATTCCAACTTCCAAATCATACACTGTAAACCCTGATAGGTGAATTCACTTAAAAAAATTGAGGTAACCGATTGCCTTAAAAACGTTAAGTAATGGGTTTTTTAAAACTTGAGTGCATTTAACTTAAATGCATGAAAGGGTGGAATTTTTTTTTTTTTAAGTTAAATGCACTCAAGTTTTCAAAAACCCATTACTTAACGTTTTTAAGGCAATCGGTTACCAAAATTTTTTTAAGTGAATTCAGCTTTTCGGGCTTATAGTGTAGGTGTTTGCACTCAAACATAGGTCTGTCATGGCTGGCAGGGATCTTACTTTTAGAAAGTAATATTTTACCTTCAATAAAATACACAGTGTAATGAATATAATATTACACGTTAAATCAGTTCTAATACGCATAGAATATATATGATTACTCTGAGTAGGAAACTGTACTTTAACACTTTCTTCAAAAGAAAGCTGTAATAATAATGTAAATCTTAGATTTAATCACTTTGTCATGTCTTTACATTCCATATTTGAAGTGCAAGGTATATATTTCCTTTTCTCACAGCAGAGTCTCGCTGTGATTTGATTTCATAAGCACATTGATACTGCTTTCAAAGAGCAAAACCAGACAGCCAGAATAAGAACGAAGCTGAAAAAGAGCATTAGATCTATTTTTGTAGGCGCTATGCAGTGAGCAACCACAAACACAGACCCACTGTGTACACCAATGTGTTTTCTTCCACTGCAATCCCTTGTGGTTCAGATCGATTTACCATTTCACATCAGGGTGCTTGACCTCACCTGTGCTGCCACGGCACTTGGCAGTGCAGCACGTAAAATGTGCTCAATGTGGCCACGTAGTCTGATGGCTAAGAGCAGCACAGGGCAGCAAGAGACGGCAGCTTACAGACTCCAGAAAGGGCTCATGCTGAGATAGCTAGGCAACTAGCCAGCAGGCACAATAACCCACCCAACCATCGGTGTACTGCTGCGTCCATCATAAGCCTACCTGGAATTACCCCGCAGAACCCAATGAGGTACTTATCCGGTGTCCTCCGTGATGACTGGGACATTGAAGCATTTTGTTGGCTCTATACCTGATTTAAAATTAAACAATAATCATAAGCTTGAAGTATAGATTCTAGGCTAGTATTTAAGTACATATTAGTTTCACCATTTAGAAATGACAAAATGTGCTGACAGAGTTTGTGTAGCGGTGTAAGCTCCCAACTTCAGTCTACACATGCCCCCTGGTGACAGGGGTTTGAACCCAGGCTCGGCCAACTGTCTGTGCCCTTCCGCTCTAGCATTTGGACAATTTTCTTCATTCTGGTTAGCCAGCCTTGTTCCATCTCATCAGTTTTGCTGGCATGAGAGTTGTCAACGTCTAGCCCTGATTTTAGGTTTTGCATTTGCCTTTCAAATTTGCTAATTGATGTCTGTCACATAGGGGGTGTCAGTTAAGCCTTCAGGAGGAAGAAAATTTACGAAAAAAACAGTTTTGAATATCATAACCGAATGAATATACAGATACGCTCGACAAGGTTTGTAGACAATAATTGAATGTTTTGCAGCATGCTTGGGTTCAGCTAGTTTTGTAACCGTGTGTTGTTGTGAAATGAGAATTTGTTTTTCTTTCTCAACACCTGCTATGATCCCTGGGTCACGAACGATCAGCATTATTAAAGGCAACGCTGGAGCAATTAGGCTAAAGTGCCTGACCCAAGGTCAGATCAGATCACCTTGTCAGCCCTGAGATTTAACCTTTTCTGTTTCTGGATCAGTGCCCTAACCGAGTGTTGCTCCATCTGCATCCCTTGTCTGTTATGTAATTATTTCATTTCAATTAGGCTATTTATTTATTTATGGCATACTTTACTTTTTTGTAGCCACATACAGAATGTGTCCCACTGGCACAAAAGGTTGAGAACCACTGCTTTAATCGCAAGTCTACCTGCTACCCCAACAGACGATGACATAGCTCAGCCTCTACACAGAGGACAGACAGCTATGGGCACTAGCTCAACTTTATTCTCGCAAATAGTTGCTTCTAATCAATGACTGCTAATGAGGACAGTCACAGGCCCTCCTTATGGAATACAGCCAGTAAGAGCACTGAGGGTAGCTGCTCTAATTTGAAACTCTTGCATGAAAATGCTAAAGCGGATGTTTTTGACCTACATCAAATTCACTACACTGGCAGACTGGAGTCTCCCAGGGGCGTCCTAAATCACATTGCTTTAGTATGAAACCAATTAAATTGTTGGCTGTTCAATAAAAACGCAAGTTTGCATCTTCAAAGCTCCAGTGTCACTGGTCTTCATAGATCAGAGACACACTCAGCAAACTATGAAACCTTTATGAGCAGGATGCATTATCTAAGTGTAACGCTGTGGCATTGAGGAAAACACTGGCAGAGAGATGGGTTTTATGTGCTCATACAATAGTTATGAGGCTAAGTGCAAACAAGCGGAAATGTGTGAGCTACAGAATAAGAAAATAAAATCATTAAAATTGAATAAGGTTATTGCAGTCAGTGCACTGTATGGCAAGCATTTTCCTTTCGATTTTTGATCAAGGCCTGTCATCAAATGACATGTGTATAGTCAGGCAAACGTTGATATGTGTGATATTGTGGTCAGTTCTTTTTATAAAAATATAGATTTTTGAAAGATGCACCTTTCGCTGCTCGTGATAAGACGATGAATTGAGTTGCTTTCTCAGGGAGTATCCAGTATCCTCTTTTAAACATGGACAGACCACAATATATTGGCAAAGATGTCACTTAGCTCCAACACATCTGTCACAAAATATACTATTATGAATCAGTTAAATCGTCTTACAAAATGTCAAGTTGCACATATTAACCCATAGTTAGTCATTTATAAGTGTATGCATATATAGCACATATCTAATATAAGGAATTTATTTGATCATATTAGTCATACCTTAGGACATACTTATGTATTCACTATACCAGTTAAAAAATTAAAAAAATGTGTTACAGAAAAATCTTTAATAAGCTAATTGTTAGATTTATTCAAATGTGTATCTTAAAATGTGAATCCCTGTTTGGTTCAGCTTCACGTGAATGTTGGTTATACGCCAAAGGATATAGAGTGTGTCAGATGTCTCGGTGGTTAGGGAGGCAGACTTGTAGTCGGAAGGTTGCTGGTGCCTTGAGCAAGGCACTTTACATAGTTGCTCCAGGGGGATGTCCCTGTACTTACTGTAAGACACCCTGGATAGGATTGCTTGCTAAATGACTAAAATTTTAAATGTAACAATTTGATAATGTATAAATAGATTCAAATCCAAGTCAAATTCTGTCCAAAAACCATTTATTTCTAAATGATCACTCAAGTATATAAAGAAGTTTAATTGCTGATTTTTTTTAATAATATGTTGACTTGGCCTGTGAATGAATCACATCTAACATTGCAGCCTACTTGTAATTCAGGATTCAGGGGACATGTGCAGTGTTTACCATAAATTGAATCTATAAAATTGTGGGATCATTGGTTTCAATTGGAGCATTGTCAATACTGCACAGTTGGATTATTTCCCAGCTTTGAATGCGTTAGCTATATACACTCAGTGGCCAATTTATTAGTTCATTAACCTGTTCATAAAAATGTATCTCTTGTACTCACAAGGATTTATAGGAATCTGCTTTTTATGCAGTAGAGTATCTAGGGTTGAAGGAGAATGGTAGGAGCTGTGCAATCTAGAAGGCGCCAACTGGCAAACCATTGTACAGTACAACAGAATGCAAAATTGCATACTTAGAAAAAATCACTCGCAAATCAGAAATAATATGTTGCAGCAGACAACCACAATGGTTTGGACTCCCATTATCTACAAACAAAGAAGTGGCTCCAGTGGCCTGTGGAGTGTAAAAAATATTGCCTGGTTCCACTAATACCAGTTCAGTTTACTTGTGTATCCTGCTCAGTCTCTAGACCTCAGCTCAATAAAGCATCTTTGGGATGGATTCCACGCCCTGGAGGAGTTAGGCTGTTCTGGGAGCAAGCCTTGTATGGCAAACCTTTTTTATTAGATTTTTGATCAAGGCCTGCCCTCAATTGGCATGTGTGTAGTCCTATTATTTCACCACTCAGAAAGTTGATATTGTGTGAGACTGTGGTCAGTTCCTTTTAACTGCCAGTTGTTGGGTAATGTATTGATTTGTGAAAGATGCTCTATCATGGAATCGACAGTATCTACTTTCAGAGACGATTATGGAACCGCAGAGCATACATAATATAACAGCCAAGATCAAAAGAGCAGTCCTATATATTAATAATGTAGGTGTTTCTCTGCTCCAACACCTCTGCAACAAAACATGTAATTAACCATGTACCAATTAAATCCACTGCCCTCTACTGTAAATAGAGGGCAGTGGATTATTGACATTACGTCTGTAATAATATTGACAATAGACTGCTATTTTGACTGAAATTGCTGGGATTTTTGGTATCTTCTTACTAACTACATCATTTGACATTCCATAGATGTTTCAAGGGTAAATGAAGTGCACCAGGTTCTGTGAACATAAAGAGCATTGAAAAGAGAGATTTGATTGGACATTGACTCACACTGGGTTTGATTAGTCCTTCAGAAAATAAAAACAATTTCTCTCCGGAAAGGCACAATGTGAGCCACGTTCATGGTTGGAAATGCATAGACCCTCACTACGCCCAAGTGCATTCTTTTATTGTAATCCGAACATCTAGCCTTATGGGTCTTGTTTATGGAAGTGTGCCTCATATAATAGAGCACAATGGGTTTAGATAGACACAAGTCATCAACATTTACATTAAAAGTTTCTGAAAGAACTAAGTAGCCAATGTGCATACAGCAGTTATTTAACTAGTACCATTTGAGAGAGGAAGTGCTTTAAAATCACCACCACAGTTTACATAGGCATGGCCAACTGCACGATAAAAAGGATCCCTTCAGCACACCACATCAAACAGTTTTGCTTTAAATCAATGATGGTTGATGGTGTAGAATACAAAGAAAACGAGACTACATGGTCTCTCCCACTGCCGTGCAAAGCCCAGTGTGAAACATGAGAGAGTCTGACAAGTCACACATGGCATATCTCAGAGATGCCAGGAGGGAACAGAAGGACATGTTAAGTTTAGGACATGCAACAGATTGAAATAATTCACTAATGTACCGATCTGTATCAAGAATCTGTGTTAAAATGTACCATTTCCCCACATAGCGTAATTTACGTTTTTTAAGTCATCTGGATAGGCTGCTCTCTCTGCTATTCTCTAGATCAATATATGACAATGCAGCGTAGATGATGACAAACGGAATTATGTTTCCCTCATTCTCCAGGCTGTTCTCATGGTGATACATAAAAAATCGTACAAAACAAGAAATTTGTACACGTGTACATTTCCGGAGCCATGGAAATGTACAGCCTCGTACATTTACGGAACGTAAAAAAGTCAGTTTACCATAAACCTTAACCTCACCTTACTTGTCTGAACTAAATGTTCCTTAAGTACTTTAAATTGTAACCAATTCTTCTATTCTTGGCAATGTTCCGGTAGAACGGCAATTCAATCAGTTCACATTTGAATGGCCATATCTGTAAGTCTATCTATGTTACTCTATGTTACGTGGCAAAATGTCCAATACGTACAGTTACCCACATATCGCCATGAGAACAGGTAGCATTCTCATGGACACAGCATGGATTGATTTTACTCATCGCTAGACTGTTAACAGGGTGCGGTTTAGTCTTTCAGTCTAATATGTCTGTTGGTAGATGAAGGGAGTTAGAGGTCTGTTGGTAGATGAAGGGAGTTAGAGGGGACTGGAAACATGTCTGGGATGGTTGGCATGGAAATGGAAAGGGGCAGGAGGATGTGAGCTACAAGCCAGGTAAAACATGTTTTCCAATCTCTCCATCTGGAGAAGGTTTAAGGTGGAAATCAGCACGGTACAGACTTGTCTCTAGTGTGGCTACCCAGGAAGCCCCTCCAATGAGTTTTATCTTTGATTGGAATCTGGTATCTTTAGAGTCAGACTTGTAATCAGAAGGAGCAAGAAACTTTACCACGAGTTGCTCCAGGGGTTGTCCCTGTACCTAGTGCAAGTTGCTCTGGCTAAGAGGTTCAGCTAATTTAATTAAGTATAAAATGTAAATGATTGACGAACAGCATACATGGGGTTTAGCCAGAGACATCTCCTCTGCATTCTACACCTATGAATAAGCACAACATCTACTCAGATACTTTAATACTTGTGTGCGACAAGAGATAATTTAAAATCAAAATTAATGTGATATTAATTAAAAATAGATGTTTGTCCTATACCAAGGCTGACTTTTTAAATGTACTTTAGATATTTTTAAGAACTTGTAAGGCTCCCAACATACTGTTGAAGGTAGACAAGTAGGATGCAAAATGATTAATTTTAGAATGTAGTAGTTTAGCGTTTTTTATGTTAATTACTTTCAGACTCAATTAGCCCAGATAAGACAGAAAAAAATGATAATGTAGCCGGTTCTTTAGTAGCAGTTGCAGCAGTTAAACTTACATTGGAAAACAATGTATGTGAACAAAACATTTTGTTATCCAAGGATCACAAAGAAATTGCAGCAACTCCCATCGAACTTGGGACAACTGTTGCAAAGATATTGCTGTCAAGCAGATCTGATTGATTAATATTTCAAATGTGATTCTTTGATTGTTTAAAAGCAAATTTGTTTATACAATCTAAAATGTTATCATTTACCTTTATATATTTACAAGTAGCCCGGGTGGCTAATCATATGATCAGATTAATCTGATGTTAAAAAAACATGTTAAGTGGTTATATGGTTGTTGCTGAGTGACATTTTTCTACAAAATGTATACTGGTAGATAATTTCTATGGAAGATTGAAATGATGGCCTTGCAGACGATTTAAGTTGCTGTAATAATTATACGGTCTTAGAACATGGTGTTAGATAGTGTAGCAGCAGAAAGGGACATATCTATGGGACAACAACAGACTCTAGAAAGCAGTCACATTACTTTTCTTAACAGTGATTTTACTGGCATTTAGCCTGTTAGGCCTTTTCCTCAGGTCTTTCCCTCAGGTCTTCTTTGAGTGCTGCAGTATCCATTTACTACACACACACACAGACAAATACAAAACATTTCAACCCTTTTCTCCAACACATCTAGAGCAGGGGAATGTGATAATCATGGTGAGATGTCTGCTCAGGAATCACGGTCGGTTCACTGGGTAAAGCTGTTCCATATGCCCATGTGTATGTTGGGTCTTATCCCATATGGCTCAATGTGCATTAGGTCCAGTCCCCAGTCTGTCTTCTTGTTATCCAAATAAATCTCTGCAAGACTGTGTCTGCCATGCTGTGGTAAACATCACAACGTTTGACTACTATGTGCACACAGTTCCTAAGTTTTATACTGAATATATCCACTGTTCACATTGTGACCCTATTGTGACTCCTTCTGACCCAGGTGTGCACTGGACCATAGATCATTTGAAAGAAAGCGGGAGGTGGCTCAGTGGTTAGGGAGTCAGACTTGTAATCATAAGGTTGCCGGTTCAATTCCTGAGTGGGCCAAATGTTGTTGTGCTGTTGAGCAACACACTTCATCATAAATTACTCCAGGGGCTATCCCTATACTTAATGAAAATCACTGTAGATAGAAGCATCTGCTAAAATGTAAATAAGTGATTTGTCATATTTTTCTCATCAGTAACAAGACCATGCCATACACTTTACTGTATACAGTAGTTGGATTTAAAACAAAGTGCATGGAGAAAGTTACTATCCATTCCTGACATACAGTAGGGCATATGTTAAATCAAAACCATATGTATGATGTGGCCAAAGTGTCATAAAGTCAAGTTGTTCACATAGTATTGACCCGCAGTCACTTACTGAAGGGCAAACCCCAGATCTTGTTTCATCCTGTGCTGTCATACAATGTCATGGAACATCATTCATGGGATAATGTTAACTTAAGCATAAAGGTCTGTAATGTAGAGGCATGCATGGCTCCATACATGGAAGGCTTAGAGCACTGCCTAACAAAGACAAACGATTATGGTTTTTGAACAAGCTGCAGTATTATTTAGAGGTTGTGTTTGGAAGGCAGACAAAAGTGACTCATAGGTAGAGTGTAGTACTGTACAGCAGAGAATTTGACATTCTTCCCCGGTGGAGAATAAATACACCTTTAAAATGGTATAACAGAATTTCCAAAACAAAAAAAGGTCATGGGGGGAACTGAGAGAAGCATGCTTGACACAGATCCTAATCTCATCTCACGTAATTTGGTCAGTTGCTTCACTTAAAGGAGAACAATTGTGAAATTCTATAATTTGTCTATGTTCCTAAATTGTTTTAAGTAATGATTTGATTGTCTCTCTCATCTGGCAGCTTTCACTCTGTGTTGACCTAGCGGCATAACATTATATGGCTCTGTCCGCAGGAATGCGCTAGATAGAATTTTGTGAAAAGAAATGTTACCTTTCCCCCGAAAACACAAAACATTAGAATCCTAATTGCTTTTGATAGAAATCATATATATTTTATATGATAAATATCAGTTGCATGGTTTCAAGCTTACCTTTTCTGACATCTCAGCGATTATTGGTAATGGGCCGTTCAAATTTTGTAAAAGCAAATGACTTACAACTTTACACTAATAGTTACTTAGTAACAATTATACATTCCTAATGTGATATCATCCCATCATTGAGAATATAATTGATAGAGTGAAGGTATGTTGTGTTATGATACTATTGAAGTGTGAACTGTTTGATCATTTGAATGCCCCCAGCACCAGCTTTATGATCAGAAGGGATGGAGCTCCCTTTTCCTCATATTTGGCAGCAATGTCAGAAAAGGTAAGTTGAAACCACAAAACTGATATTTATCATATCAAATGTAGATGTTGTGTACCAAAAGTAATTGGGCTTCCCATTACTTGTGATTTCAGAATGAAATAACATAATTTTTTTCTAGTGCATTGTTTTGGACAGTCGGATAAAGATCATCATTCCCCAAAGTCATTCTACAGTACATAGTGTGAAAACAGATTTCATAGTGTTTAATTTGATCTGGTGAATTCAAAGGTCTCTATAGCTGCCTCTGTATAGGAGAACAAATGCTGCTGAAAGTGGTGTTGGAAGAACAGAAAGTGCACTCTTCCCTGTGTTCTAAATATCCAAATCAAAGTGCCCCAGGGTAGTGAAAGGGACATTGCTCCGCATATAATGCGTTCTTTCAGGTGGTACATCCTGGATGTCCTGAATATGTGGTCACTACAGATTCCATGTGACTGATTTTTTGAGTATGAGTGTTGACCCCAATGTCATGGCCTCTTGTGTCATAGCAACAATGATGTGTAATCGACCCCGGCTTTCAATTGGATGATTAATCCTTTCTCCTCCCTGTTGCTGTTGTTCTCAGTCAACTTACCTGGTGAACTAACAGTAAAGAAATGAACAAACATTTTGCCTTCAATCTTGTCATGTTCAATTGGTTTTTGATTGGTTAATTCACTTCAAGAACTTTCCAACTTTTGCTTTCATCCAAACAAATTAGAGAATGTTTTGTATCTGAGCAGACAACCGGTTTCTGTACACTTCGAAGTGATTCTGCTGCTGTCTTGGGCAATTACACAACCGTAAATCTCAGAATTTCTCCCAAATTACATTCTCAGGAAACTATTTTGAAAACCTAAATTACGTTATATGCCAACATATATAGGGTTTTTCACGTTTGAACTGCACATTTTGTTATTATGCTATATTTGTACTTAAATTACGTTGCTCCGGTACATTTCGTTTAGCGGATTTATGCGAGAACATTCCATACATTCCATAGCGTTCAAAATTATATTGCAACATTCACAGTTAGGGTTAGGTAGGAGGATACTAACGGTTAAGGTTAGGCATGAGGTTACTAACGGTTAAGGTTAGATATGACGTTACTGAGGTTAAGGTAGGTTAAGGTAACCCTACCTAGAAAGGTAGGGTTAACATTACAAAAACCGACAATCGCCTGTCTGAATGACGCAAGCAATGTAGAACAAAACACACACAAAGTGCCGGTCTGGATTTGAACTCGCTAACACTGGCATGCAAGTCGCTGATTTATACGCACATCCACCATCCCGACCTCCGCCCTACCAAAAACTATGCTATTTACATGCTACGTCACGATCTTCATATGTTCATATTTCACATTATGCGAGTGTTCAATTTAGTTCCCTACAAACGTAATTGACCCTCTCATACGTTCATATTTTATATATTTCGGTTTTACAAAATAGTTCCCTCAGAATGTATTTAATGTGATTTAGGGCTGCAATTACACGTTCAGTTAAGACAAAAGAAAAAAGAATAAAGCAGATTAATTTGCATTGCACTTCTTTCGACCAGAATGTTATCACACAAAAACAACAGACTCTAAATGCATATGCAAATTTAAAAATCAAGACTAGGTATTGACAGCTCCCTTGTGTACAGTATAGGTACAGACAATGAAAAAAAGCAGACTAGCCTAATAACAAACAGCTGTGAAGCTAATTCTCAAAATACTTTTGGTACTCTAAATTAGAAGAATGAAAATACCCTCATATTAAACCTGAAAGACTGAAATTTAACCTCACACTCATTGTATCTTTTCAATTCCAAAATGCATTTGGTGCCTCCTAAGTTGTGCACTGGCTGGGTAATGCGAATTGGTCTGTATAAATTAGGGAGCTAAGAAGGAATTGTCAGCAGGAGGGACTTTCTGACCATGTTTTAGCTACTCACTCAGCTCAGTTGAGTTAAACATGTTGACCCATGTGGCTTTTCTAGGTGAAATAGCAGTATGCAAAAAGCATGACTTGGTGAGATAGGCAGGCTTGCCACAATCTACCCCATAAACACAATGGGGTGGAGAGGTGTTCAAAAAGTGAGTGAGTGTAGAGATTTCCTTTTCTTGACTGGGCATTTCTCTGTCGTGTCAAAAACTGCACAAAAATCAAGAGCAAATTAGTACTATCCACTGTGGCTTAGCAATAAATCAAGTTAGCTTGATTGATTTGAATGTCATTTTTAGCTTGAATGCCAAATGTTTACTCACCGGCGACTTAATTAGGTACACTTTGCTACTACTGGCTTGGACCCCATTTTGTTTTCACAACTGCCTTAATTCTTAATGGCATATATTTAACAAGGTGCTGGAAATATTCCTCAGAGATTTTGGTCCAATAGCAATAGCCTACTGTACACATACTGACATTTCTGCATGCACTACATGCCGCGGTCACATAGGATGGACCAGGGCAGCCCATGTTCGTTGTCATCTGGGATAATATCAGTTTCCACCGGGCTGCTCTGGTCCGGGACTGGTTCGCCAACCACAACCATTTCACGGTGCTGAACCTGCCCCCTTATTTAGCGTTCCTCAACCCAATAAACAAATTATTTTCGGCATGGCAGTGGAAGGTCTATGACCGGCTACCACATGCACGCATGCCGGTCCTGCGAGCAATGGAGGAGGCATGCAGAGACATCGAGTTGGGGTCAATCCATGGGTGCATATGCCACGCCCTGCAATATTTTCCCTGTTGCCTGGCGAGGGAGAACATTGCCTGTTGTGGACAAGGTGATGTGGCCCGACTTCAATCAATGGCGTAATCTCTGACTTGTAATGGGAGTTTATGTGTTACCTGTATACAATGTATCACTGAGGCTTGGTTGCGGGAATAAAACCGGTTAAAAACTACAAATGACAGAAGTGTCTTGAGTAAAGTTGACCTGTGTGTTGTGTCTATTTGATGTGTATTGTTCATGTGTATGTGTGTTCCCTATCGATCTGAAGAGGGCATTTTGAAATCAGAGTGTTAAGTTTTGATTGCAGAATGGCAGTTTTGACATTGCAGTTAGAGTGTTGTGTAAAGTTGTCCAAGTGTTGTGTAAAGAATTCTTGTGTGTTGAGTTTTGACACAATGAGCCAAATTTTGCATTTTGTGTGTTAGCAATTGGGGAAAACTGTAAGCAATTTTAAGCGTGGCATGGTTGTTGGTGCCAGACGGGCCGGTCTGAGTATTTCACAATCTGCTCAGTTACTGGGATTTCTAGGGTTTACAAAGAATTGTGTGAAAAGGGAAAAACATCCAGTATGTGGCAGTCCTGTGGGCGAAAATGCCTCGTTGATGCTAGAGGTCAGAGGAGAATGGGCCGACTGCTTCAAGCTGGTAAAAGGGCAACTTTGACTGAAATAACCACTCGTTACAACCAAGGTATGCAGCAAAGCATTTGTGAAGCCACAACACGCACAACCTTGAGGCGGATGGGCGACAACAGCAGAAGACCCCACCGGGTACCACTCATCTCCACAACAAATAGGAAAAAGAGGCTACAATTTGCAAGAGCAAACCAAAATTGGACAGTTGAAGACTGGAAAAATGTTGCCTGGTCTGATGAGTCTCTATTTCTGTTGAGACCATTGTTACCATTGTGCAGGCTGGTGGTGGTGGTGTACTGGTTTGGGGGGATGTTTTCTTGGCACACTTTAAGCCCCATAGTGCCAAATGGGCATTGTTTAAATGCCACGGCCTACCTGAGCATTGTTTCTGACCATGTCCATCTCTTAATTGCCACCATGTACCCATCCTCTGATGTCTACTTCCAGCAGGATAATGCACCATGTCACAAAGCTCAAATCATTTCAAATTGGTTTCTTGAACATGACAATGAGTTCACTGTACTAAAATGGCCCCCACAGTCACCAGATCTCAACCCAATAGAGCATCTTTGGGATGTGGTGGAATGGCAGCTTCGTGCCCTGGATGTCCATCCCACAAATCTCCTTTAACTGCAACATGCTATCCTATCAATATGGGCCAACATTTCTAAAGAATGCTTTCAGCACCTTGTTGAATCAATGCCACGTAGAATTAAGGCAGTTCTGAAGGCGAAAGGGGGTCAAACACAGTATTAGTATGGTGTTCCTAATAATCCTTTAGATGAGTGTATATACTGTAGCGAGAACAGTAGCGGTCCCAAAGCAGAACCTTGAGGAACACCAAAGCATAGCTTTGATTTTTTGGAGGACAGTCCATTCACAGATGCAAACTGATATCTTTCTGATAGATAGGATCCGAACCAAGCCAGAACATGTCCACGTAGCCGATTTACGTTTCCAATCAGTCTAGAAGAATGTTCTCCTATCTGATTCTAGTTTCTGTTACTGTATTACTTCTGCTATTGATACTTTTCTATCCTCTAATCATACTGACTTCACAGGAACAAATTGGAGGAACTTTCTAACAGTATTCATGACCTGGACAGTAATTATGCTCAGACGCAATCCCCAGAGCTATATAAACAATTTTTGAATATACTGTCTAAATTTAACCTCTTATCTACCAATGATGCGAAGCGGATACTTTAGTATTTGCGGGCTACATATTATAAACAAGGTGACAAGGCCTGCCGCCTGCTTACACACCAATTAAATCGACGTGCTACTACACGTCTAATCCCTCTAATTAAAGACCCTTCTAACTGTTTAATCTCAGACCCAGATGCAATAAACGCCTAATTTAAAACATTTTATTCTTCACTTTATCCGTCTGAGTTCCCATCAGATACTGTTAATATGACTCAATTCTTGGAGGCATTAGATATCCCTGTTGTTGCCTGTGAGATTACAGATGACCAGGGGCCTCATTTATAAAACTTTGCGGTGGATTTGCGTCAGAAGTGGCGTACGGACGAAATATAGGACGTGCGTACATAAAGAAATATTCAGATTTATAAAACCGTGCGCACGCACGTCCTACGCTGTTTTCCCTTTATAAATCACAATCAACTCTAATACGTGGCGCAGCTTTTGCGGATACATGTCATGCCCATAATTGTCCACAAATAGTCAGTGAAACTCCCCGAAATTAATATTCATTGATTGAGAAATCATGGCATACACAGTAGTGAGGAAAACCAAAAAAGCAACTTCACTCAATGTCAAGTAGAAAATATTGTTGGCGAGGTGGAAAAGAGGAGGAAAAAGTTGTGTTATGTGCACACTGTGCCTATTATGAATGGCGAAAATGCGTTGGAGTGGCAAAAGGTTGCAGACGCTATGAATGCCGTGGTCGAAAGTGGTCAGATATCAGTCGATGTTGAAAAGTGTCTATAGCGTTTCATCGCGAAAGTGTGTCTGCCACGGGTGGGGGAAATGGGTAACATTAGACCAACATGTCTGCATCACAAGTTATTTGGACATTGGTGGAATGAAAATGCTTTCGATTAATGAAAGCATTCTCATTCGGTCTCCTTATGGCAACATGAGTGCAGTCAAAAGCATCGATTACATTTGGGATACCGGACATAGCTACAAATTGTGCTTTTTGATTGCCTGTTCACCCGCCGTGTACGGAAACTTCATGTACTTATGCGCCAAGCCTATTATACCGACTAACACGCCTGGCATAACTCGGCTGAGATATCCCTCACTTGTCAGTAAATTCCATCTGGAAAGTGCAATGTCGCCAGAAATCCTGTTATGAGTGATATGAAATCAATCTTGTTTTATTTTGTTCACTGCAGGCTGATAATTGTAAGCATGGCTTTGTGACATCTTCATATTATTAATGAGAGGCAGTATTTCGATTTCCTTTAAACAACGCTCTGCACTTTCAGGCAGATCTACAGTAGCCTACGTGTTTCATCCATCTGCCGACGGTGTCGCCATTTCTAATTTCACCCGTTTTTTTGCGTACGCATGGGTCAGAGTTTCCGTGAAGGACCGCACATTTTCCCGTCAAGTTAGCTTTTTATAAATCCCAATTATTGCGTAGAAAGATGCGTACGTCTTCTTTTGTGCGCACGCAACGTTTATAAATGAGGCCCCTGGACTCCCCTCTGAGGCTTGAGGATGTGGTTGAGTCTATTAACTCTATGCAAAAAAGCAAAGCCCCGGGCCCAGATGGGTTTTACGGAAGGGAATTGAACATAACCTGTCATTATATGCTGATGACTTGCTGCTATATGTACATAATCCAACAACATTTTTACCAACTATTCTTTCCTTTCTGGAGAATTTCAGTTCTTTCTCTGGTTACAAGCTAAATCTTTAAAAAAGTGAGTGTTTCCCAATCAATCTAGCCGCATTACTGCTCCAGCAGATATTTGCCTTTTCAACTTAATTATTTGGGCTTTAACTACCTTGGAGTGAATGTTTCTCGCTCACTGCCAGCTCTTCTTTCAGCTAACTTTCCCCACTTCTTGTTCAGATGAAGGCTAATTTTAAGAGGTGGGGTAACTTACCTCTCTTTCTCATAGGGAAAATCAATGCTGTTAAAATGAATAGCTTGCCTAAATAAAGAAAGTTATGTAGGGTTAGCAGGTTTTTACTTCAACAATGTAAATTCAGCGGTGGGCTTGCACTTTTTAATTTTCTATATTACTAATGGAGCGCCAAACTTCAGATACCACTGGGCCCGGTTCCCCGATAACGTTCACTCTTAGCCCGCTAAAAAGAAGACTCAAAAAGATATATCTTACCAAAGTTGTTTATGGTTCTAAGTGTGTTCCCCGAAGTCTCCCTTAGGAAGCTTCTTATCACGCTGCCTCTTAAGTGCAACGTTACAAATGCGCTGTCCCAAGGGAAAGTGCTGAATGTGTTGTCATCGATTGCTCAGGAATCGATTTTTCAGTTCACGCGAGGTGCAATACGGTGTTAAGAAAGACAACACCTAATATGTAAATGAAACATTCCTCAAATTATTCCAGTAACATTTATTTTAGAATAGTTGAAGTTATCAGTAAAATATAGACTACTAATTCAATTATCAAATTGTCAGTAATGTGTTCACACGAGATGTTGTTACTGGTAGACGAACAGGGTAGCCTATCCCTCGCTAACCATCCACTCTCCTCATCCCGTTGTCCCGCTTCTTGACGTGGGTTTAACGACTTCTAAAAATGATGTAATACACTTTTTTTTTTGGTTTACAGTTCCTAATCTGATTTTGGTATGTGTTTGTCGTTATAGTTGCTGAGCAACAGTCACACCAGACCGTGTCTGTGTGTGTTTGTACGCGCATTTTCATTAAAAATACTTGATCATCAACAAGATTGTATGTCATTCTGTCATCCTTAATGAGTCAACAACTGATTCTCTATTGCCATTGGAAACCTATGCCTAAAATCTTGCTCTATCTATGAGATACCTTATTTATCCACAAGGAAATTAAGCAGTGTCAATCTAAGTGCACTGCATATTCATATATAAAGGCTCCTGTGAATAGGCTGCGTAAAGACATTAGTTCATAATGTACATTATCTGTGTGTTTGACGACGCGTAAGGCTACGCATAAGCTATGCATGAGGCAAAGCAGCAGAAAGGGAATCCTCTGACAACCATGTGACCTGCGTTCAATGCCCAATAAATTAATGAAGATGAATCAGCAATGTGACATACTAATTTGGGCATATGTCTACTTTTAACTGAGAAATTCTAAGTTGTAGGCTCCTTCGCCAACCTAAAGAGAAGCATGTCAAAGATTGGCGTTGCATAGAGCACTTATGGAATGGACACAATGGCATGATAGAGTAAAGGTTTAAAGGATTAGAATCACACACAGAACATTTAATGGATGCAAGGTTTGAAAATACCATTTATTTTTCAAAAAAATAAACATTCCATCATAATACGAGTCAAAAGAAAAGTCCATTCAATCATGGATGTTGGCTAATGATAGCTCAGCAAGTTATTCCAAAAAGAAAATATAAATCAATCAAAAACATTTGCAATCAAAAGCTGCCTTGACTTAACCCCTGCAGCGTGCAGGGCAGCCCTCTGTGGAGGATGGAGGACCTTAACTTCTCCCTCTCCATCTTCCTACTCATCCGCTTCCACATCCTTCCCCTCCTGAATAGTTGCGCCTCCGCGCACAGCCATGTTATGGAGTATGGCCGTTGCCACCGTAACTGCGCTAGAGTTGTGAGGCTTCATGCGCAGTCATCCTGCCGACTTGTGCAGGCACCGAAAGCGCAGCTTCCAGATTCCAATACACACTCGACAACGTTGCGTGTGTGAACGTGTGCAACATTGTAGGCTCTTTCTCCCACGACCTCGATGAAGCTCAAACAAAAAACCTTAGCGCTGGAAGCAGCTGGACGTCAGGGCTTAAAGCAAACTTCCGCCGCGTTAGCCTGGCAAGCGCAGGTCTGAGAAGGTCCAACAGCTCCATAATGACTTGTCTTGGGAGGCGAAATTTTTTTAATATAGCCACGTCAGGCAAAATGTCAAAAGTTTTGCAGAATAAAACAATTGACATGGCCGCGGACTCTGAGTCGTCTTTGATTCAATACAAGGACACGTTAGATCACTGCCATAATTGGTCGTTTACTGGACACCACCATGCTTACCCATTTCTAGATCTTAGCTATTTAGAGCCAAATTGTTTGCCAGACTTTAATTATCAAAAGTGATTGCCAATTTAAACGCTTTAATTACATTACGAAATAGCCTAGGCTAATTACCACATATTAGTTCTGATACCAAATAAAGTCAATTTCATAAATAGGCCTGTATCCATTACGAACATATTTTATTATAGTTATAAAATGTCCATAAAATCATTGTTGTAGTGGCGGCGACTAT
>JACXGM010000241.1:0-37074 GCA_016801145.1 Umbra pygmaea
TCCACCATGCTCCATGTTCTGTTCACCCATCTCCAGCCCTGCAGTATCCATGTTCTCCTCCACCATGCTCCATGTTCTGTTCACCCATCTCCAGCCCTGCAGTATCCATGTTCTCCTCCACCATGCTCCATGTTCTGTTCACCCATCTCCAGCCCTGCAGTATCCATGTTCTCCTTCACCATGCGCCATGCCCTCCTCACCCTTCTTCAGCCCTGCAGAATACATGTTCTTCTCCTCCATGCTCACTTCATCCAGCTCTAGGCCTGCAGTA
Organism: Umbra pygmaea; assembly: GCA_016801145.1. Taxonomy (NCBI): domain Eukaryota; kingdom Metazoa; phylum Chordata; class Actinopteri; order Esociformes; family Umbridae; genus Umbra; species Umbra pygmaea. The sequence continues at coordinate 272 of JACXGM010000241.1, forward strand.
ACCATGCTCTCCTCCTCCATGCTCACCTCATTCATCTCCAGCCCTGCATTACAGCAGTAGTCCTTTAACCCCATCATTATTAGGTTCAAATAGTGTTTGCAGAAAGGTTTTTTTCATTCACATTGTGTGGCTAGAGCAGTTTAGACTAAATGCCTCCCACTCAGTTGAAGGAAAGTTTTCAACGCCTCAAGCATGTGGCAACTCAATGGTCAGATATGTATAGAAATAACATTGATTAAAGAAACACAAGTTTTCATTGGGATAATATGGGTTCATAAAGTTTCAGACAATATATGGACAGCTTTTGCACAGATTTTATAATGTTTGGAGTGGTCAGTCTTTCTTATGAATGTCATATCCGTGACAATAAAAACTCAGTCTTTGTTATGAACGTCACATCTGTGACAATGTAAAACTTTTTTGTTGAAGCCGGGACTAGTCAGAGTCATGAATGCTGTGATTGATGGTGAAAATCATTGTGCATTTTAAGCCCTGGCCTTTGTTAACTGCAGGACTGTGTTTGTAGCAGCAGAACTAACTGTGATCGTTGTTAATGTCATCATTGTTTTTGTTATGATGCCTGCTGGCAGCCCTTCTCTCCTCTGATAACAGGCCATGTTAGCTACTACTAATGAAAGGAGATTAATGTAAAATTCTTCATTAGTGCACTGGTTATTGACACTGGCTCGTCATTATTTAAGCCCTGGTGACATTTGGATAAAGACCAGTAATACATTTTATTTGTTCTTACAACACTGATATTAATACAACTGAGGTAACAAGTAATTATCACGTAGGCTGCTTGCCAGCCAGGTAAATTCTCATCTAGGCAACTATTTGAACAGTGCGAAATAGTTCATCCCAAATTGGTGCAGCAGGTATGTCAGTCTATCCCCCTTAACCTGTTAAAGCTCTGTATCCTGCCGGCATTGTATTTTCAAAGAAAAAAAAACTGGACTAGAATCACAGTACAATGTAAAGTCCAATATTTAGGTAATATATACATGTCCCATATCTTTACAAATCTTAAAGTCTCAGGAATCTCTGTTTTACTATAACTTTTTGATCACGTGGGTGTTAGGAAATTAATTTAAATATATTTACATACAAAGCTTTGAAAGTTTGATGGTCTAGACCAGGGGTCATCAACTCCGGTCCTGGACATTTCCTATTTTTTATTTTACCTAGTAGTTAATTGCAATCACCTGCTTTCCCAGGTATAAATCAGTCCCTTATTAGAAAGAGAAAAAAAATCTGAAGTGTTTTGGCCCTGCAGGACCAGAGTTGATGAACCCTGGTCTAGACTCTCAAGGCCAACATGTTACCCGTGTGAAGCATCATTGCTCTTTTAAAATTACCGTAGATCAGATTTGTGACGTCCCATCTAAATAGGCTGCAATCCAGGATTGATTTTATATATAATATATAAAAAAGCAGGATCATCATTTCACAAGTTATTGTTATTTTATCACTTTTGTGTGGAAATACAATTTTTTAAATTAATCATATTTTGTTTACTGCACTTCAAGGACAAATACACCTTTTTCAATATATTTCATCAAACACCTGTAACTATCTCCATGGCAACTGAAACAGGATGGTCCAAATTCTATGACATGGGCTGTTTTATCAGAGCCAGGCCCACAAACAAGGAGCATGCTGACTACTGGACACTGGGTTTGACCAGGCAGAATGCGCCAGAAGTTTTGTATATACACACTGCCAGCTGGTTCATTTGCAGTTAGATTGATACTTTGCCACCAGCCTCTGCAAGTGTGTTGGAGCACCTCTTAGCATATGGCTAGAGACCAGGAATACTTTTGACCTAGTTGGAGCTCTGCAGTTCACCATCAACTTCTATCTCACTCCATATTCAGGTTTGTTGATGTGAGAGTTGGTGTAGCTAAGCATTCTTACAAACCGTACACCGTAAATCTTACTGTCATCTCCAACAAGCATACATTTTTCATGTGCTTTGGATGTCTTTTTAAGACAGTTGAGTCATATTCTAGTAAAAACTGTTATTTTTCACAATTTTGTAACAGACTTTATTTAAGGCTGTGCGGCTTCAAGCGTAAACATGTTAACGCATGTCCGAAGCTCACTTCAGGGAGTTGCTGCAATAAGCTTGGAAATACAGTTGAATGAGTATTTTATTTCTAAAATGGTATATTTTGTACATACATTTTTTCATCTAAAGTGAATACTTATGAGTTCCTTTCTGTTGGTATGAGTTATGAATGTTATACAATTTCTTATAACATTTACTTTTCAGAGTGCTTTAATTTTCAAAAATCATTATTTTTTATGAATCATTTTTCATGTTTGGTCATACTTTTCAAACCTAAATATATATTTAAAAAAATATTAAACAATTATATGAAAATCATACGATTACATGTCAAAACTTTAGACATTTATCAGACATTTTTATCCAGTGCCACTTATAGTAAGTACAGGGACATTACCTGGACAACTAAGGGTAAAGTGATTTGCTCAAGGATACAACATTTAGCCTACTCATTAATCAGACCATCAACCACTAGACAATTGGATGTCCAAATCACTGGCCTTTAATATTATTCCTATACAAATATATACAAATATATATATATATATAATTATTATAATATATATTATAAACATTTTCTAGACCCATATTTCATAGTTTTGATGCTTGAATCATTAATTAAACCACTTAAATTACAGCACCTGCCTAACTTTAAAAAACTCAAATGAAGATTGAGGGATATGTTAAGTATTTGGTTACTTATTTTTTGATGTAATGAGTGCCTGACATTCGTGAGCATTGACCCCACCAGATGCTGGTATCGCCTCTACGGAAGCACTTCTGCGCCTGTAGTGCACTTGTCATTAGTTATCATTTGTTTTGTGGTATTTATGTCTGAACACTTATATTCAGCATATTCAATGCATTTTCAATTTAATTTAAATCTGGATATTGACTTGGTCAAAAGCTTTCCACTTTTTGACTGTGAACATGTTCCTACATACTTGCGTCATACTTAACTAGCAAATATAATGGCACCTCTTTGGTCTTCATTTTGACAGAAAGGCTTCCATTATGAAACTTTCTGCCGGACATGTTACCGGACACACACAGCCTACAGAAATATTAAGCTAATATGAAATAATAATAATTATTATTATAATTATATAACACTATCCCTTCTATGTAACTGTTTTCAACTGTTAGTCACATTAGCCATGTGAGCCGTTCATGAGATAAAACATAATGTTCTTGTAACAAAACCTTTTTTGTTGTTTAATAGTTTAAAAAAACCTATGATGCAAGGCAAATGCATATCAGTAGAGTACAGCATGCAGAAGAAAAACCGGAGAGAGTGAGGGAGATTTGAGACTCCAATTTGAGTTTTTTTTGTAACTCTAATACTAACAATCATTTTGTAACTCTAATTCTAACAATCATCTGTTTTTACCCAATTCTTGTCGTATAATATTTTGTTCGGTCATTTTCAAATCCATCTTTCCTTTGTTAGCCATAAGTAACCCATATTAACTTGCCAAATAGCTACTGTTCCAAATGGATTTGCCGGTTTGATGCTACAAATAGATGATTTTGTGAACTAGGGATTATAACCTGCAGTTTTGTTTTGCCTACGCCTAAGTTAATTATTAAACTACATATAGATCAGTTTTTCTATCTGACAGTATGGCCGGCAGCAAATAATTTTACCAGCTTTTCAAGTATTTTAAGGGGTAAAATTCCAGCTACAGGCAACGGAAGCTCTAACTAACATTACGCTATAGCATACATTGAAGGCAAACACAAAGCCAAAAATCAAGACAAGACATTAACAGTTCTGTTATTCCTGGACAAATCATGCAATGTAACACACCTTATTTTCCAGACCTTTCAGGACAATTGTCTCAATACATTTGGTCCACTGAAGAGGGAGGACATTTATAAAACACACTTAAAGAATGTGGACACTCAGGGGTCCGCGTGGTGTAGCAGAGTAAGTGCTGCATTGCAGGACCGTCTATGTCACAATGGTTATGGCCTGACCATGGTTTCTCTGAATTTCCCCAGGCCTCCTGCATAAGACAGGACAAAATTGGCAAAGCACTGCCTGATATTTGGGTTAGTTATGTCAGATGATCTATCATAGCATATTGCTCTCCAGCAACTCCTATTCATATCGGGCACCTGTGAATTCAATCGTGGAAGTATAGTCAGTGAACGTAATTATCCTGTGCATGGTCTGACTAAAGGCTTACGTTTTGGTTGAACAGTGCGAAAAGAATCGCAAGCTCGGGTGACGTGGTTGGATGAACCATGTGCGCGTCCCTTGTCATCCCACAGATGGAGTTGCGGAGCTGCCGACAAGGCACGATTAGTGAAGGGAAATGGGAATGGAGGAAAATAAAAAAGTATATTACTTTATATTAGCTTTATAAGTTTTTAATATTGTTTTTTTAAGTAGGAATGTCACCATAATTTGCACAGGTTAATTAATTCACCCAACCCTGTGTGTCTACTGGTCACTGCTCCCTCACCAAACCTGGCCAATCAATTACTGATTTCTCCCCTCTTGCTCCACTCCTAGAGACCAACACGCGACCCAACCCTATTTTCAAAAACACAAGGCCGGTATCCCTCTTGTTTTTTCTTTCTTTCAAAGACAATTAAGTGTGCAGTTTCCAAACATCTCTCCAGTTATCTCTTTTAAAATTATCTCCTTAACTCCAACCAGTCACGCTTCAAGTCAGGCCACGTGACTGATAGTGCTCGACTCCATAGTAAAAGCTCTTTGCAAGGCCATCACAGTTAATAACTGCACAGTATCACCCTCATAGAGTGCAAAGAACCTTGGCATGAATCTGGATTATTCCCTGTTGCTCTCTGCAAACAACAAGGCTGTGATTCATTCCTAAAAGTTCATGCTCTATAACATTCTCAGAGTATGACCTTACCTCATCCAGGAAGCAGCCCAGGTAGTCATCCAGGTGCTCGTCATCTCATGTCAGGATTACTGCAAATCACTCTTGGTAGGCCTCCCCATATGTGCTACCAAACTGCATCAACTTATTCAGAACACAGTGGCCTGCCTATTGTTCCACCTTCCCATGTTTTCCCACGTCACCTGACGTCTACATACACTCCACTGGCTTCCAGTTGAAGCTTGTATTGTGCTTGCCTAGGGAGCAACAAGGAGAGCTCCCCCTCCTTACCGTCAGGCAAGGCTGAAACTCTACATCTCTGGGCTCATGGCCATCCCACACCTTCGGGGAGTCAGCTCCCAATCCACGTGGTCAGATCTCTTCTCTGTCTTTGCTCCTCAGAGGTAAAACAAGCTTCGACTAGATGCTTGAACTGCAGAGTCTCTACCCATCTTCAGGAAGCATCTGTAAATCTTCAATGAGAACTTAAATTAGTTGACCATCAGCTCTGTTGTCTTAAATGTGTGATGTTTATTTGTTTTATGCTTTTTCAAGGACTGTTTTTGCGTATTCAATGGTTCAATTATTGAATGTTCTTACTTCTGAGTTGTGGTTGTTTCACCTTCTTTTTCTTCAAAGTACAGTATGCACTCACTGTAAGTCGCTCTGGACAAGAGTGTCAGCTAAATTATTAAAATGTAATGGAAATTTAGTTTTGACAGATATGTCTCTATTCACTTGCTTATGTCATGATAACATGAAAAATAATATATGTTTAACAATATGCTATTTTATATTGTATTAGTAATTTTCCCAAAATGTCTGAGAATGTGTAGAGCAATTAAAAATGTATATATATATTACAGGGAAATGGGAGTAACATGATCAAAATATTAATTTCTTTACAAGGACACACTAATGTTTTATAAACAACAAACAAAAACAATGACTGACTATGACCAATGAATCAGAAAAAGGATATTTCACCACAGGCCAAAACACTTTTCTTGATTAAAGCCCTAGAAACTACCTAAAACAACTGTTGATATAAATCTGAACGTTTTTTGGCGTTTGCAAATTCTTCTGATTGAGAGGTCCTACCATATTCCAGTATTTCATTGTTGCTTTGTGGATGTAAGAATCTCCACTGCAGCTGTGTATTGATTAAGCACCAGGGGGTCTGAGAGGTTTGCTGAACAGATATAGGAGGTAATAATCTATTTGTGCCCCATTGTGAGCCTTGGCCCTATACGCGAAGGTCATTCAATCAATGGTCAGTATTAAAGCAGGCTACACAAAGCCATGCTTTGTAAGATATGTCAGCAATATCGAGCCATTCTTTCTTTCAGTGTATGTGCCTTTTCACATTTAAGTGAAATTAACCATGAACGTGGTTAACCCTGGCACACGTATGCTACAGCCGGCATGAAATTAAATCAATTCCGCTGCCATTTGACTCCCCACCGCCCACTATTCCCCATCTTTCTCTCACTGTACTATCTCTTCAATTATGACACGTAAAATGACAAACACAGACTGCCTCACTTTGAGCTACTTGACATTAACATTTTAAATGACCGTAATCCTTTTCATAACCTTAAGATAATTATCCTAATGTTTATTGTGCTAAGCAGCTCAGTTCTCCTAAACTGCTAAAAAATGTAAATTCTGACATCTACTCAAAACCATCTAATGGGGCTGTGTTCAGCACCAAGGACAGCTTCAGCTGCAGCCAGCAGGACGGGTTTTAGTATAATACTTTCAGCTGCTTGTTCAGCACCATGGACAGCTGAAAAGGCTCAGTGCCTTTATTCCTATGACTCAGTGCTCTAGATTAGCCATGCATATATGCAATGCAATGTTTCCTGGTTGCGTTATATACATCACACAAACAATACAGACTGTAGCCTCACATCCTGGGTATGGACATTCTTTATCTTTCACTACAAATTCATTATCTTCACTACTTCATAAGGCAAACAGCAATATTTAGCTAAACATCGTCATGAAATAATTCTACATTGATAGAACAGACCGCATGTAAAATTATGTAAACCATGAATATTGAAAGGGAAATAGATATGGCATTTGTGTCTCAAACTCGTAATTTGGGAATAACAGTGAGTGAAAAAGTAGACTCAGGCATAATCTATCTAGAGACCTTTATCCAAAGCCATTTGCAATCGTGCCTAGTCCAAAATCAACATACATTTACATAATTTAGCAAATACTCTTATTTAGCTCAACTGAAAATAATGAGTTTATATTTTCATGCTGCCCACCCTGGGAATCAAACCCACACACTTTATAGCTTGGTTGGTAGGACTCTGGGTACCCCTTGAGTAATTCTTTTGCAGGCATGATTAGCAGCTGTGGGTGTAGAAGCTGTAAACGGTCATTGTCGATTCTCGACATAATCCAGCGGTACCACTGACCGGGCCTGCCATGCGGTAGTGCTGAGAACAGCTTATGACATGTGGCTAGAGTCAGACTGTAGGGCCTTCCTCTGACACCGACCGGTGTAAAGGTCATAAATAGTGTGGAGCGCTGCCCCTCCTCCACACAAAGGGTGTCAATTGAGGTGCTGTTGCCAAACCATGCGGTGATTCAGCTGGTCAAGATGCTCTCAGAGCACTGACCAACTCTCCTCCTGAGGGGGAAGACGCACTGATGTGTGAGTGTATGGACCATATTAATTGCTCAGTGATGTGCACATCGAGGAACTGGGAGCTCTCTACCAGCTCCACTTCTGCCTTTTCTGTGTGGATGGCAGTGTGCGCGGCCCCTCCATCTCCTGTGGTTTACCTTCAGATCCATTGTCTCGCTGTCTTTAAGAAATACATTGTAGGCCTAAAACCACAGAGCCAGGTGTCCTTCCCGTAGGCTGTGTTGTTAGCCGGGATGATTACGCCTACCGCTGTCCTGCCGTCAACAATCTGGATAATGCTGCTAAGAGTCATGTGCGGTTGTAGGTGAATAGAGAGTATAGACTTAATTGATTCAATTGAGCTCAAAGGGCTAGTAGTCAAATGTTGTTATTGCAGGTTGCCTCAGAGTTCAATGGTCTGCTTGAATTCCATTGGTATCAATGACTGGGTCAGACAGAGGTTGACGATGTCCTTGAACACACCTCCCAGCTGGTCTATACTGTACAGTTGTGCTCACAAGTTTGCATGGCCTGGCAGAAATTCTGAAATTTTGATTTTGACAATATGACTGTTAATGCAAATAATCTGACTCTTTTGTAAGGATTGTTGTCATATGATGCCATTAATTATCACACAGTTGTTTGGCTCCTTTGTAAACATACTGATAACAGAAATCACCCAAATGGCCCTGATCAAAGTTTAAATACCCTTGAATGTGTGGCCTTGTTACAGACACAGAAGGTGACCCAAACAGGTTATAATGGCAATTGAAGGTTATTTTCAATTGCAATTAGTCTCTGTGTAGAAATAGTCAATGAGTTTGTTAGCTCTCACGTGGATGCACAGAGCAGGCTAGATACTAAGACTGTCAGACCTGTTTAATAAGGTACGGGAACTGCATTAAGTTGGAAATGGATATAAACAATATCCAAAGCCTTGCAAATGCCAGTCAGTACTGTTCAATCATTTATTAAAAAGTGGAAGATTCAGGGATATCTTGATACCAAGCCAAGGTCAGGTAGACTAAGAAATATTTCAGCCAAAACTACCAGAAGAATTGTAGGATACAAACAAAAACCCACAGGTAGCCTCGAAAGACATACAGACATTCTTTTTTTTTCTGGAAAAATAAGGTGTCGTTGTTGGTTGCCAGCAGCATAGAGCCCTGTATTGCACTGCTGCTTTGCTTCTGAAGCTAAGCAGGGTCAGGCCTGGTTAGTCCCTGGATGGGAGACCAGTGCTGCTGAAAATGGTGTTGGATAGCCAGTAGGGGGCACTCTTCCCTCTGGTCTAAATATCATTCCCAGTGCCCCAGGGCAGTGATGGGGACATCTGCCCTGCGTAGGGTGCCGTCTTTCGGATGGGACATTATATGGCTGTCCTGACTCTCTGTGGTCACTAAAGAGCCCATGGCACTTTTTGTAAGAGTAGGGGTGTTAACCCCGGCGTCCTGGCCCTCATATACCATCATGGGAACCTAATCATCCCTATCTCTCAACTGGCTCATTCATTCCCTTCTCCCCAGGCTGTTGCTGCAAATGAGAAAGTGTGCTCAGTCAACTTGCCTAGGAAAATAAGGGAAAGTAACTAACTAACAATAATACTTTAACAAAAATGAGCTGTGTGGTTGAGTTGCCAGAAAGAAGCCTTTACTGCGCCAGTGCAACAAAAAACCCTGGTTACAATATTCCTGGGGTTACAATATGCCTGACAACACTGTGACATACCTGACAGCTTCTGGCACACTGTAATTTGAGTGATGAGACCACAATAGAGCTCTATGATTACAACCATAAGCACTATGTTTGGAAAAGAGTCGACTAGGCCTATAGTGAAAAGAATTCCATCCCTACTGTGAAACATGGTGGTGGCTCACTGGTGTTTTGGGGGTGTGTGATGATGTAATATCGTCAAGCCATTGTGGGGAGATCTCAAATTTTCGGTTCACACCTCCCTGTAAGGCCAGCATGCCCATGGGCACTAAGATGGGCGCAGGTGCATTTGCTATTTAAACTACGCGGGTGCTGGATGGAAACTTTACAACTGCGTCGGTCTTAAACTAGCAAAAACACTTGCGTTCAGGCTTTACGCTGAGTTGCACCGGGTGTAAGATAGGGCCCCTAGAGCATAAGCCCCGACAGCGTTTTGAAGGTTGACCTGTTTAAAGGTCTTTGCTAACATTGGATGTGGAGACTGAAATTATACAGTTGTTGGAGCAGCAGGTGTTCTCATGCATGGTTCAAGTGTTTATGCCTTACAGCCAGCATATAATTCATTTAGCCATTTTTGGTTGGTTTGTGTCACTGAGATGCTTGTGGCTGTTTCCCTTTGTAGTCCACAATATTTAGCAAGCCCAGCACAGCCAGCTTTCTTCAGAGCAGCATAGAAGCATTCAATAATATTCCTTTATCGACACTTTGCCTGTTTGATGGCTTGTCAGAGGACAGAGCGTGATTCTTTGAAAGCGTTCAGATTTGTGTCCTGCTCCTTCAGAGTAGCCCATAATACAAGCTCTCTGCTTGGGGCATGTTCCTACGGTCAGTGTAGGGAAGATGTAATCATCAACGTCTAGCCAATTCTAACAAAAAAAGGAAAAAAAAATACGCTGAATTGCCTATCCAATGCTGAATACCAACATAAAGGCAAAAGAGGACTTAAGGTTGATGTAATCCTCTGGTGTAACAGTTGGAGGTGTGATAAGGACCAATGTTTGTCTCTTCCCTTTACTGTGTAGGCTACAAATTAACTGGCACTATCTAAGCCTCTGGCAATTACCTGACGCTCCAGAAGGGCTTACGCCATGAAGACTAATTAGTTTCATTAACCTGTGTCAAAGATAAAAAACACAATTGCTTTAATGTAATTGAAATGCCGGTTGCTCATCCCTCTGCACTCTCTTGCTTCTGTCCTGTCTGCTCCTACTGCCTCCGTCTCACTATTTTCCCTGTCTGCGCCTCTTGCCCTATGTTCTCTCTCCCTCATTCTAGTCTATCTGTTTCTCAGCTCCTTCTATACAGAATGTCCAGAATGCTTCGGTAGTTTTCTGAGCTCTTGCATAAACTGTACCAATGTGTGAATGCTTTCAAAATGTCAAGTTGAGCTTCAAATGTCTCCAAAAGCAAATGATGAACCTTCACATTCTTTGCCATATCTCTGCCCTGTCATCAGCATTATCTATACATGAATACCTATATTTTGCACTGACACTGTGTTTGTACATATAAATATGCAGTCTGGGGCTTTTGCAAATAATGAACTATTCTTTGTAGCACAAAAAAAGCTTTGCGTGCATCTGTCATTGAACTTGTGTCAAGGTATTGAGGGTATTCTTCTAGGACAAGTTTAAAGTAATTCTATGGAGGGTTGAGTGTCTGCCAGTATTTGCTCCTACCTTGTACTTAATTAGCTCATTAAGGTCTATAATTAGTTAGGGACCCTCCACACTTGGTTGTTTACATCTTAATTGGACGCGAATGTAAAGGGAAAAACAAAAAAATAAACGCACTCGTACAATAAAAAGGATACTACAGAAAAACATTTGCCATTCATAAATTCATAACATGCTATCTCATACAGGATATATTAACTATATAATGACTAATAACACACACATTCCCAAAATTACAAGCTAGTATGACTCACATTATAGTGTCAACAGAGCGGTTACTGGATCAGTTGGTCTGCCTGTGTAAATGCAACCAAGAGCCTGAGCCAAGGAGGCTGGATTAGGGTGTAGTCCAAATTAATGTTCCAGTGGAACTGACTTGCCGATGGTAAAAATATTGACTAGACATTATGCATAGCCCTTGAGCTCACAACCAAAAAATTGCTGTCTCAAAAAGCACAGTTGAAACAGTATCTTCCACTATAATTAAGATCATTCGGATGCCTTAGCAAACATAACCGCTATCCAAGTGTGGCGCGAACATTACCCCAACCAGCTACATCAGCATCACACCAAAGAACCAATGAAAATAGCTGGCAGATTCCAGAAGCCCTACACACAGCTGCCTCCCATCAGGGATGTAAAGATGCCCCCGTAGAGCAGCTCAGGGCCAGAGCCGGAACATCTAGAAGCTTATGCTGAAGATGCCCTTGTAAAGTTTGAGGACTCTACAGAAGAGGAAGCAACAGAGGGCTGAGAGCGATTGACTTCCAGCCTTGCTGCCCTTCCAGCCGCTGAATTGGCTCCTGTGACCTGGAAGCCCAGGACAAAGGAAGACTCTATGGGGAAATAGATTTGAGCCTGAGCTCATGCCCCCTAAACCGCTGCCAGGACTCATGCGATGTCGCCACATCCATATCAATTCGGTTTGTTTTCTGTTATTGATTATTCCCACTTCCTTTTACTTTATAAATTACCCACCAGGGCCCTGAACACGTTCACTGTACACACGTACCTGTGGCTCTGCCGGTAACACCAAGGGACATTCTGTAGCTGGGCTAAAGACTAGTAGCCTTGTTGTGGACATGACTGTTTCTACCCATCTCCCAACTTGGCTATGTTTTTGTAGTCTTGTCTAATCACAAATGCATATCAGATACATCCAGATTACAATGTCTGTGTAATGTAAATTTGCAAGAATAATAAACAATAGTAGAATCAGCTGTCATTTTCTTGGACTTTCATTTTCATAGTTTTGCATGTGATTGTATTCCAGTGTATTGTGACAGTCTGTTCTATCCCCCATTCATGAATTTGTAATATAACAATCTGTTTGATAGTTCTTGATGTTCTGCTGCATTTGTGATTTAGGTCAATTGACTTTACAGCCAAGTGTCTTACTTCATAGAGTAGAACAAAATACTTTCTGTCACGTATACTAAATAATATCTGTTGTTTAGCTGATTTGATTTTCTTTAGATATTTTTCTGGGCAGAATCTACATAACCAAAAGTGCCGCTTAGTCAAGTCTGGCACCGTTATAGGTACCGTTCAACCCTATGAGCACAGGCCCAGTTTTACTCTGCTTTTACCCAGTGGACACATTTGAATACTTTTTAGACCTTTGTTCAACAAGTTGACAGTATCTTAGCAGGGAGGGTGGCAGTGAAATGCACATATGAGCACCACCATCACCACAAAGAAAGTACCACAGATGTGAGAAAGTGACACGTACAGTAATTCAGAGGCAATTTATATTTAGAATTATTGATTTGCTTTAGATTAAACAGAAAACATACACAAGGTTTCATCTTAAATCTTTGTCACCCTCATCACCATCTACTACTGAGGAGACAGCAGACATTTCACAGTGAATAACCAGCTAACATCCTGTCACTTCTCCAATAGCAGACACGTAATGTGTTCCCAGAGCTGTAGATACACACACACACACATAATGAGCTTGTTATTGATGAAGCTGTAAATGTTAAACACACAGCAGGGACTAAGTCAAGGTCATCGGTCAAACCAAACAACCTACAATGTCCGTCACCCAGTCTGAGGGTTGGCCATCAGGAAGGTCCCTGGCTGGTTGTTTTTTCTGCTGTTCACTTCCAACCATCCTCACACCATCCTCACATTGTTACCTCACTTTCTCCCCTACAAATTATGGGAAACACCCCACACCTCTTCCCCAAAACACTGTTGCTTATCTTTGCTTATCTCAGTGTGGCCATATTATGTGTGTCCTTTTCTTCCTCTTCAACTCTGTCCATTTCCTCTTCTTAGGCCCTTCACTTCTGTCTCAATATTCTTGACTTCCTCCTGTTCCCTCTCTTCCTCGTCATCGCAGTTTGAATTGTCCAACTGTTCGTGCAGGTCTTTGGCCAGGTCATTAGAGGGGGCGAAGAAGATCACAAACTGTATTATCCTCTCTCGTCCTTCTATAAACCATTTCATCCATTTATCTCTCACTGTTTTATACAGCCATTCATCCTTATGGCCCTCATCCTTCTATAAACCTCTTCATCCTTTTGCATCTCATTCTTTCATAGAACCTTCATCCTTTTGTCTCTCATCCTTTTATACACTCTTTCATCCTATTCACTCTGATTCTTCTACACCCATTCATCCTCTACACCCTTATCCTTCTATACTGCTTCATCCTATTCTCTCTCTTTATGTCTCTTCACACAGGAAACAACTGAATGAGACAGTGGACACACAAGCTTGTTTGGTCTTGCATGTGAAGTGACATAAACAGGAGCGAACGATCGGCTCTGCAGGGATTGTTCAGGCCTGCCCTCCTATGAAGATTTATTGGTGTTTCGACAAGAGAGCCAGCGCCCACAACTAATGACCTTTTAGAATAGTGAGTGAATGCATTGCATTGGACTCTGTCGATCCATTGGCTGTTCATGGACACCCTTGTTCTCAAGCAAATGCAGCTGAATATCAGAGCTTCAACCGTCTGGACCCAGTTCAAAATATTGACAGCAGAGTACATGTCATTGAATTATTCTGGTTTATTGAAATACAAATCTGAGGTTTGTCTGCCAAAAACTATTGATAATAATTCATGTTATTGTTCGTAATTGGTCCATTTAAACAATGTGGCTTTTTACAGTTTTTTACAATTTTTGTGGTAACCAAAGATTCCATTACTAAATCATAGCTATTTCCAATATTGCCTTCATAGCATCATGGCCTTCTATTTATCGCCTTCTTTTAATTTGCTTTTTCATTACCCTTTTAATCATTTGTGTATTGAAATCTGGGAGACTACACTGCCACTAGCTAGAGCAGGGATCTCAAACCAGTTCCACATAGGGCCTAGTGTATGCAGGTTTTGGCTTTTACCTTGTACCTGATTGATTGATTAGGTCACTAATTGGATAGGATCTTCCCTCACCTGGCAGTCTAGGTCTTAATTGTGCTCTAAGTGAAAGGAAAGACCAAAAACCAGCATAGACTAGGCCCTCTGTGGAACCGGTTTGAGACCCCTGAGCTAGAGGGTAATAAGAAGCCCTAGGATTTCACAGGTAGGCCTATAGGGAAGTTAATTAACAAAAACACATACACAAAGAAGGAAACCGTAACAACCAATTATAAAAACAAACACACAACATCACACAAAAAACAATGGACACACACACAGGTACAATGCTAAAGTTATTGAGCACATGCAGTGCACACCACAACAATTGTATAGCTTGCTAGCTAATTATTTACTGCATCTAAGATGCATGTCCACCTTTAGCATTCAGTTAGTACAGTTTTCTCTGTCGCTTTGATACATTACTGAGATCACTATTTGTCATGGTCTCCCTTATGGGAATCATGACATTTATTTAGTTACTCACCTGTGTTTTGATTTCTGCTCAGTGTGAACTGTCATTTTTTTCTGCTCCCTTCATCACATGACCCCTTCACATGATTTCAGTTATCCAATAGTTTGTTTTGTTTAATAACCCAGCTGTTTTTATGTTCTGTGTCTCATATGTGCATGTGTCGATCATTGTTTATGTCCTTCTGTAAATTATTGAAGTATTTGTGTTATTAAGAAGAAGGAACTCTACTATTTAACCCCTCGTGGCAGTTTGGTTTTATCAGGGTTTTCGTCAATAAAACACTGTTTGTTTTCCAAGAAGCCTCGAATTTGTCTCTGTTTTTTCAGCACCACCGACCGAAATAGCAAATACTGTTACAATTATGACACATTTGAAAGTACTTGTTCAACCTCCACATCATCTTGTGCACATCATAAAAACAATTTCTCATTCTGTTGAACGTGGTATGTTCATGCAATTGATTATGTACAATTGTCTGCGGCTCCCTGCGTTATTAATTGCTTAAGTCATCAGAATATACTATACTGCTTCTCTTTTGAACGGTTGTACCCCAAAACATCTAAGCATTAGATAATTGCACAAGTCAATACATGCAAAATGGTTGAACCAGTTGTCATAATCTTTCAAGCATATTTTCTATACATTGCTATTAGACTATTTTTGTAAATGTGTCATGAATTGATGAATTGTTCTCAGTTGAATCTTGACTTTCACTAATGTAGGGGAATGTGTGAAGTGTTAGATCAACCATTGATCAACCAGTTTTCTATAATAGTTTAAAGGTGCATCTCATGAACCTTCAATTGGCAAACATATACAGACAGAGGACAACATGGTGTTACAATTTCTGACCTTGGAAGAACATCCAAGACATGAACAGGGTCAACAGCTGGGAAGAAGACAAGCAAGAATCATCACTAGTATCAACCAGATGGAGGAGCACATTGCCACCTCAGCACCTGTCCAGGCTGATCACATCACTCCTGGAGCTGCTGCCAACGTCCCTATGGACCATGGCGTTCCCCTGGATGCAGGGTCTACTGCTGCTGTGCACCTCTCTCTGCCCAAGGACTATAACAGGACGTGTCCCTTTTCCAGGAGCTCCTGTTGCAGCTGGGCTTTTATTTTTTTTACCACCGCCCCTGGAGCAAAGGGATGGGACAGTGTATCAGCCCTAATCTCTTGTCTCTCTGGGCGCGTTATGGAGCGGGCCAACACGGTCTAGAGGGACCAGAACCACATCATCAATGACTACGAGGCATTCACCCGCCTCTTCAGTTCTGTCTTCAATCACCACCCAAAGGGCCGGGATGTGGGTGAATGCCTCTAACATTTCAAGACTAACAAGACTAACCAGAGAATACGTTCTGGAATTCTGGACGCTGGCGTAAGTTTCTGAATCACTGCGTCAGGGATACATGCGCCCCTCATCCTCACCTGCATCTTCTAGTTTCTTTTTAGTAAAGAAGATAGATGGGGGTCTCCGTCCATGCATAGATTATTGTGCCCTAAACAATGTCACAGTATGTTACACTTACCCACTTCCTCTTATCTCAATCAATTATGGATTGTGCACGCTTCTTTACAAAATTGGATCTCAGAAGTGCCTACAATCTCGTGTATATCTGAGAGGGTAATGAGTACAAAACGGCGTTCAGCACTACGACAGGCCATTTTGACTATTTGGTCATGTCATATCGCCTCATGAAGGCTCCTTTGGTGTTCCAGGCCTTTTCGAACAACATCTTTCCGGACATGTGGGGGTGTGGGTTGGTTGTGTACATCGATGACATATTGGTGTACACGGCTACGTGCAAACAGCATGTATCCCTGGTTTGCAGAGCAATTGGAAGAGTGTTGTACATGAGCTGTACGTCAAGGCCAAAAATTGCCTGTTTTTCCAACAAGCCGTCTCCTTGGGTTTTCGTATTTCCTCTCCAGTGGAGATGGATTACAATAATGCTGTGTGCAATTGGCCAACTCCAACCACAGTGAAAGTAGTCCAGCGATTCCTGTTTCACCAATTATTATCAAAGGTACATTTGTGATTTTGGCTAGGTTGCAGCTCCGAGTAGGTTGCGGTGGACCTCAGAGGTGAATCAGGCCTTCACCTCACTGAAGGTCCTGTTCTCATCTGCAGCTATTCTGGCTCATCCCGACCCTCCGTTATAGTTTGTGGTGGAAGTTGATGCTTCTGAGAATTAGGTATGGGTGGTGGTACTGCTCTGGTACTCCTGCGAAGCTCTGTCCTTATGCCTTCGATTCGAGGAAGCTGACGGCTGCCGATTGGAACTATGACATTGGCAATTGTGAGTTGTTAGCCACTGTCAAAGCTCGTAAGCCATGGAGGCAATGGCTTGAGGAGCAAAATATCCTTTCCTCATCTGGACCGACCACAGAAAACTGGAGTATATTCGGTCAGCGAGGAGACTGAACCCTTGCCAGTCAAGTTGGTCATTGTTCTGTCTTACATTCCAGGCAGTAAAAACGGGAAGCCGATGCACTTTCTTGCCAGTTTGACGCAGAGGAGGTCCCATACTCCCGGAAGCTTGTATAGTGGCTACTGTGCAGCCTGATCTCTCAGAAATCCGTGAAACTGCCACGGAGTCTGAACTTCAGAATCCCTGGCAGTTTCACGGAAAAGTCAGCGATGGGCGCACAGTGCGACCTTGCTGTTAACTCGATCTAAGCCTTACCCAAACCCTAACCTTCACCACTCAGAAATCTTGCTGTTAATTCGATCTAAGCCTTACCCAAACCCCTAACCTAACCTTAGCCACTCAGAAACCTTGCTGTTAACTCCATGTAACATGTGTTATTTCGTAATGTATTGTTTGTAACCATGGTGATAGTGAGGAAAAAAAGGATGAAAAAGCATATTTGCAACTCTGCATCGCGCTGGAATAGAAAACAAAATACATGCAAAGTGTCCGCCTGGATACGAACTCGCAATCTTTGGTATGTGAGTCACATGTTTTTACTTTTTGTTTGAAGAAAGCGACGTGCATGTTTCACCTCTCCTCAGTTGTCTCAGAGTGGGGGAGTGAGGGGGGTTTGAAAAGGTGGTTTATTGATGAAAACAGTTATTTGGAGTTACCGGGGCTGTTGTTGATGATGGTGGAAAACATGGACCTTGTATCCCTCAGAGCTTCTGCATATGCCCTCTTGTGTCCCCTATATGCCTGTTTGTGTACAGTCAGTCCAAAGGTTTGAGCCGCCGCTCAAGGACACGCCCAGCCTCCTTCAACTTTCACAGCTCGCAGGTGTACCAGGGGCAAAAAAGTATTTAGTCAGCCACCAATTGTGTAAGTTCTCCCACTTAAAAAGATGATGAGAGGCCTGTAATTTTCATCATAGGTACACTCAAATATGAAAGACAAAATGAGAAAGAAATTCCAGAAAATCACATTGTAGGATTTTTAATTAATTTATTGGTAAATGATGGTGGAAAATAAGTATTTGGTCACGTACAAACAAGCAAGATTTCTTGTACCTTCGTCTTTCAGAAGCTCCTCTCTCCTACACTTGTTACCTGTATTAATGTCACCTGTTTGAACTCGTTATCAATATAAATGACACCTGTCCACAACCTCAAACAGTCACACTCCAAACTCCACTATGGCCAAGACGAAAGAGCTGTCAAAGGACACCAGAAACAAAACTGTAGACCTGCACCAGGCTGAGAAGACTGAATCTGCAATAGGTAAGCACCTTGGTGTGAAGAAATCAACTGTGGGAGCAAATGGAAGACATACAAGAACACTGATAATCTCCCTCGATCTGGGGCTCCACGCAAGATCTCACCTCATGGGGTCAAATTGATCACAAGAACGGTTGGCAAAAAATCCCAGAACCACACGGGGGGGACACAGGTGGGACCAAAGTAACAAAGGCTACCATTAGTAACACACTACACCGCCAGGGACTCAAATCCTGCAGTGCCAGACATGTCCCCCTGCTTTAGCCAGTACATGTCCAGGCCTGTCTGAGGTTTGCTAGACTAAATACTTCTTTGCCCCACTGTAAATGTAATCCAACAATGTGCACTTTATTGTATACTGACTGTAATGCTTCATATTACAGTAGTCCACTTGCATTTTACAATATACATTGCATTTTTTTACCAATTGATTTTGCACATTTCTTTAAACTCAGATAACTGCTCTCAAAACTAAAAAGATTGTACAGTTTCCTTCGTTTTATACAAATTATAAATCGCATGCATAATTTTCTCAAAACACTGTGCACAAAATTCTCAAATGTGTTCACAGTAGTTCCTACAGCCAACCAAAGGTTCACAGTTTTTCTCAATCGATTTGGAAAGATTTTTGATACAAATGTACAATTGCCAAAACTCTACAATCAATCAGTCAATCAATCACATTTATTTCTATGGCACATTTAAAAACACATTTAAAAACAACACACGTTGGCCAAAGTGCTTTACATAGAGCCCAACACAAACAATCTATGATTATTAAATAAAATATAAACAACTACAGAAACAAATTACAATCCTCAGACCAAGTGGTACATTCAGCACCCCAATATAATGTATGTGACCTGCAAAAGTTTATCACTCAAAATAATTAACTCATGTTTCAAATGTAAATAAATTCATCAATGACAAAATCACTGTCATCAAAACAAAAGAGCCCTTTATCATTGCTTGGACCCAAGACAGTCAAACGACAGTGTACTCTGAAAGTGTAATCAAAAGGTAATTGCACACACTATACTTTCAACAAAACATGTATTCAAAGCTTTCTCATTATTGTGTGTACTCACTTCACAGCCAACTGAAAATACAGAAAGCTTGTACAGTAAAAAATATGTACAACAGCAAAATAATCAGGAACAACAATATACTCTATGTGCAATAAAAAATAAAATTGGCTGCAAGTTCCTCAATCTCATAGGTCATCCAATCTCTCCTCTGTCATGCCACAACATTTCATCCACATCACACCTGATATCACTTGCAACACAATAAGGGAAAAAAGTTTAACTTACAGTGGGTATAGAAAAGAACCCCTGTAAAATATTCACATTTTGTTGCTTTGCAGCCAGAAATGACGACAGACACAGTTTTTGTTTCATTCAGCTGTTTTTACTCAGTGCAACTTAAAACATCCAAGTGAAAGATGTAACACCAACATGTCAGAAAAAAATAAATAAATAAACATAATCACTGAGTTGGAAAAAGGATCACCCCTTGTTTCAATATTTTGTTGAACCACCAAAATACACACACACACCATTTTTCATGTCTCTACTAACTTTGCACATCTAGACATTGCAAAATCTGACCTCTCTTCTTTGCAGAACTGCTCAAGTTCAGTTAAATTTGATGGTGACCATTTGTAGACTGCTGTCTTTAAGTGATTTCACAGCTTTTTGATGGGGTTTAGGTCTGGGCTCTGACTAGGCCATGCAAGGACATTCACCTTTTTCTCCTTCAACCACTGTGTGGTCAGTTTTGCTATGTGCTTTAGGTGATTGTCATGTTGAACAGTAAATCTTCTTCCCATTGACAACTTTCTGGCAGAGAACAGCAGGTTTTCCTCAAGAATTTGATAGTATTTTGCCCCATCCATTTTTTCTTCTATCCTCACAAGTTCTCCAGTCCTTGCTGCAGAGAAACAACCCCATAACATGATAGTACCACCTCCATGCTTTACTGTATGAATGTTGTTATTTAGATGGTGAGCTGTATTGGATTTTCGCCAGACATATCGCTTGGCGTTGAGGTCATACAATTCCATTCTCTCATCTGACCATAACACCTTTTTCCACGTGGCCTTAGAATCTATAAGGTACGCTTTGGCAAAGCTCAGTCGTGACTGCATGTGGCCTTTCTTGAGGAGTGGGTTTTTTCTTGCAACCCTCCCATACTAGCCACATTTGTGGAGAATTTGTGATATTGTTGTCACATGCACACAATGACCATTGTTTGTCATGATTTCCTGCAACTGCTTCAGAGTTGCTGTAGTCCTCTTGGTAGCCTCTCTGACCAGTTTCCTCCTGGCTCTTCAATCCAGTTTGGAGCGACGTCCTGACCCAGGGAGGGTCTGTGTTGTACCAAATACCTTCCACTTCTTAATAATGGACTTCACTGTGCTTCTAGGCACCGATAAAGCCTTTGCAATTGGTTTGTATCCATCTTCTGACTTGTGCCTCTCCACAACTTTATCCCGTAGATCTTTTGACAATGCCTTGCCACCCATAATTGATTGTTGTCTTCAGTTGCACTACCAAGGACTGAAATGCTTCAGGAAAAGCTTGTTTCATGCTGAGCTAATCAAAATTAACACAGCTGATCTCAGTTGAAAGTCAATTGGCTTTGTATGCTATTGAGAAGGTGATAAACTACACCTGGTTGGGTTTACAAATCATTTTTAGGAGGGGGGTGATTCTTTTTCCAACTCAGTGATTCTGTTTTTTTATTTGTAATTTATTTTTTCTGACAAGTTGGTATGATATCTTTCACTTGGATGTTATGAGTACATGAACTGAATACAACAAAAACTGTCTGTCCGTTTTCATTTTAGGGTACAGAGCAACATAATGTGATTATTTTACAGGAGGGTCATTCTTTTCTATACCTACTGTACATTTTGTGAACATTTGGTCATTTGTTGGACTATAGTAAATTATCATTGCTTTGGCACAAATTGCATTGAGTGAGCCTTGCAGAGCAATATAGTTTGCATTCATTTGCTTTTGAATGATAGCACTCTCAAATGCAATTTTACACATGTTCACTGTGTACATCCCTACATGCTAAATAGAACAACAAACAATCACAATAACCTGTCACACACATATATTAGATACATAATACATATGTGGTGTTGTTGTAATGGTTGTGTGATGGATTGACTTGGGCTAGATTTACTCACAATTTAGAGCAACCAATCGCAAATGCTGCGCCAGCAGCATAGAGCCCTGTATTGCACTGCTGATTTTCTTCTAAATCTAAGCAGGGTTGGGCCTGGTTAATCCCTGAATGGGAGACCAGTGCTGCTGGAAGTAGTGTTGGAGGGCCAGTAGGGGGCACTCTTCCCTCTGGTCTAAAGATCATTCCCAATGCCCTGGGGTAGTGTTGGGGACATCTGCCCTGCGTAGGGTGCCGTCTTTCGGATGGGACGTTAAACGGGTGTACTGACTCTCTGTGGTCATAAAAATCCCATGGCACTTATTGTAAGAGTAGGACTGTCAACACCGGTGTCATGGCCAAATTCCCAACCAGGCCTCTCACTTCAATCATGGCCACCTAATAATCCCCCTCCTTCCTAATTGGCATAAATAACTACTCACCTCTCCACCTGATAGCTGATGTGTGGTGAGCGTTCTGGCGCAATATAGCTGCCGTGCACCACCCAGGTGGGTGCTACACATTAGTGGTGGATGAGGTGGGCTTTCCCCCTCACTGTGTAAAGCGCTTTGAGCTCCTTGGAAGAAAAGCGCTATATAAGTTGAATGCATTACTATTATTATTATTATCCAATGTAGCTGACAGGTATATACAGAATATGTTACACAATGTGGGATATTTGTGACTGTATGATTTACAATATCTACTAGGGATGCTCATAATGACCATTTAACCGTTAACCGAAAGTAAAAAAATGACCGATTAATACAATCAGTTAAACGTTTAGAAGTGTTTTTTATTTCTTACGTATAGCCTATATTTGTTAAATTACGGCGCAACCAGAGCCTGACGCATCGTTTTGAAAGGTGGGGAGATATAGGTAATGAGGAGCGAAATATATCGGCTGTTTGTTTTGCGTCTGCAACGCGTTCTCCATTTAAAATTACCACCCTTGGACATTTATGATGACTGTGATATTAACTTGCGCTTTCATTTTGTCATGTACAGAAACGTATATCGCTATAATATTGGGAAGCATATTTTATCGGCTATGATGCATCATGCTCCTGTACGTATATAAATATATACACAGGAGCATGATGCATTATAGCCGACAAAATAATGTTACCTTAAAAACAACACACAGTGATTGACAACACACACTTTATTTTTGAGAGGACCGTAATGGTAATTTCAATGGATTGGGTGCGCTCCGCAGATATTGTATAGTTAGTAACATATATAATGCATAGCAAGCGTTATCAACATTTTGTTTTGTGTTAATAAAATATGGCCCGTATTTGCAGTAGGCCTCTTGTAGGCAACAACCTTGTCCCAGATTGTCAGCCCGACTGCTTTCACTCTGTAATTTGACAACTCAGTAAACACAGCATCAAGGCTACTTTCCTTTCACTGACAACAGAAAGTGAAAACGTCTGCGACAAATTTTCTGCAACAATATTTTGGTTGGTGTGGCATTTTAGGCCAGTGTATCTAAGTTGAACCTTAAGTCTCCGTGGTGAAACCAAACATCGACACAGCTTTAGTATGAAACAAACTAGTTTCAAGAAATTGTTTAGTGTGGACTTTGCATTCGAGTGAACTTATGCACAGCTGGTGCAACCGGCAGCTGTTGTTGATCTGTTCTGTATGCTGCGGTTTGCACATTAAAATAAACCCATGAAAAAAATGTTTGTATATTTAATGGGTCACAGACACTGGTCAATTTTATTTTTTATTTAAAGCCAATTCAATATTATATTCGTATCAGTTAACGGTTAATAATCGGATAACAAGTAACGGTTGTCGGTCGGGAAAATTACCCGAAATGAGCATCACTAATATCTACTGTATATTATTTCCTAAATTGATAAATTGCTTTACAATATTTTATAGAGAGTGATGGAGGTGGAGGCTGATGAATCCACACACATTTCTGTGTATGTTTATAAGGCAGGATTCAAATTAACCAAAGTCAGGAGACGTTTGGTCTGGTGGTCACTGTTGGTGTCAGGCCAGCATTAAGGGAAAATTACAATGTGTGCTGCCATAAGTGGGAATGGTTTTCTCAGCCACGTTTCCAACATTGGGCCCGATAACACACATCTCCATTTCCTAGAAAATCTCTACAAGGATCTAATCCCTGAGAATGAGAGGGGGTTGGTAAGAAATTACTCGTAGTTTGTGACAACATACGTTTCCATCGTTCAAATGCAATCAGGGAATGGTTTGTTGCACACCCATGTTTCTTGATGGAGTTGCACACTCCCCATTCCTGAATCCCATTGAGGAGATATTTTCTGCATGGAGATGGAAAGTCTATCATCACCATCATCACAACCACGCCTTTACTGGGTGCAAAGGATAATAATCACAGCAAATCATTGAAGGGATGGCTGCGTCATTCCAAAAGTTTTTCCCTTGTTGCATTGCGAGCTAGGATGTCAGGTGTGTGGAAGAAATGGTGTGGCCAGACAGAGGAGAGATTGGATGACCCATGAGTTTGATCAATGTTTTTTTTGGTTTTTTATATTGCACATATTACAGTCAACTGAAAATGCATATGCACATGGATATTTTGCTGCTGTACATATTTCTTCTTTACAAGCTTTTTTCACATATTTTCATTTGGCTGTGAAGTGAGTACCTACTGATATGAAAGTGTTGAATAAATGTTTTGTTGAAAGTATGGTGTGTGAAAAGACTTTTGATATCAATACTCTACATATACTGTAATATTAGCAATCTGACAATATTACATGGTGGGTAACAATTACATTTTAATTTGACAAGATATCTTTGTATTTTGACTGTCTTGAGTCCAGAGTGGTGTGAGGATTGAGCTTATAGTTTTGACAATTGTACATTTGTTTCAGAAAATGTGCCAAATCAATTGAGAATAACTGTAATGTCCTTCATTAATGGTTTGTGAATTTTGAAGTAAACTCTATAGTTTCCTCGACAAGAGCGACATACGATACCACATCGTGAAAGGGCTAGTCTTTCTTAATGAGGCCATTAGCTTGCTAGTTCAGATACATTTGCATGTCATTTGCTTATTCACCAGCTGGAATTTAGGGTATATTTGACCATAAGTTGTAAGTCTTGGATTTGTTAATTTAATTACATTATTTTTTACTATACTTTTCCATAGTGGAAAGACCTTATGATGTCAAACTCCCGCTAGCCCACGCATGTTCTCCATTACTGAGATTAGTTCGCACAATTTATGAAACTCAACAGATTATAGATATTCATTATTGTTCCCCTTTAAATTAATGCTATTCTATTACTGGATAAAATTAGTAAACATAAAATAGTACGCTTAGTTAACTGCATGCAGATCTGGGCTGCTAAATCCTGTTCCTGGAGCGCTACCATCCTGTAGGTACTAATCTACAGCAGCACACCTGCAATTAAAAATTAACTGGAGGAATAGCTAATTTAGTCAAAACTGTGGTTGGGAAGAACATACAGGACGGGAGATTTCCAGGAACAGTATTGAGCAGCCCTGGTATTTTTAACAAAGAGGGCAGCAAGTTCAGACAGGAAACTGAGTGAGACCAGGGTCAGTCATCATCAGCTGATGGCAGCACACCTGTGAGCAGTTGGTATCCTCATTAGTAAATACCCTGTGTATTTAAGATATCAGTGTGTTTACCCAGTGTATGCATGTGTTCTCAATTAAACAGTGTGCAATTCGGGGTGTGGCTCAATGGTGGTGGAGTCAAATGTGTATGGGCTGTACAAGGGTAGGCCAACTTGTTCTGGGGCTGGGCTCAATGTGAGCAGAGTCAAACCTTTTAATCTGCCCACATTTGACCTCGCCCACCATTTTTTGGTCCATCTGATATTTGACAGTCACACAGTGAGTACAAACACATATTTGTGCAAGGCTCACATAGAATACATTTTTTTGAAGATTGTATGAAAATATTATATAAAGTGGTACCAGCACATGTGTTGTAATGGTTAAGGTTAGGATTAGGAGATGGGAAGAAATATTATTTCATGTGGTACCAGTACATGTGTTGTAATAGTTAAGGTTTGGATTAGGATTAGAAGATGGGAAGAAATATTATTTAAAGTGATACCAGCACATGTGTTGTAATGGTTAAGGTTAGGATTAGGAGATGGGAAGAAATATTATTTAATGTGGTACCAGAACATGTGTTGTAATGGTTAAGGTTAGGATTAGGAGATGGGAAGAAATATTATTTCATGTGGTACCAGCACATGTGTTGTAATGGTTAAGGTTAGGATTAGGAGATGTGAAGAAATATTATTTAAAGTGATACCAGCACATGTGTTGTAATGGTTAAGGTTAGGATTAGGAGATGGGAAGAAATATTATTTAAT
Organism: Umbra pygmaea; assembly: GCA_016801145.1. Classification (NCBI taxonomy): domain Eukaryota; kingdom Metazoa; phylum Chordata; class Actinopteri; order Esociformes; family Umbridae; genus Umbra; species Umbra pygmaea. Next base: position 26,318 of record JACXGM010000241.1, read on the forward strand.
GTGGTACCAGCACATGTGTTGTAATGGTTAAGGTTAGGATTAGGAGATGGAAAGAAATATAATATAATGTGGTTAATATTGCACACTGCAGTAAGGGGCTTCCCTGTGTTCTTGCTTCAGTGCGCCCCCCCGCCCACCCCTGCGTTTGGTTCTCTTTAATTCTGTTTGGATTGTCCTAAGGGGTTTTGGTACTGCGTACCAATCTCATTGCTCATAATAATTGTTATTCATAACTGATGTTAGATGTTGTGAATAGAAGCAATGTATATACACTACCCTGGTATGGTGAGGAGTTTCCCTAAGCTACAGAACCATTTGCCAAGATATGAGTTGTACGACTGTAATTAAGTAATAAGTGTTTTTAATCTCAAGTGGCATTTCCTGTCGGAACTTAATTTTTGAAGAATTTTGGAATGCGTGGTACAAGGTATTGCTAATACTGCTTAGTTCTAATAACCTTCTTGCATACACCAACATTTTCCATTTTCTTTTTTAAGTCATTGTGTGTGGTGGCATGATAACCTTCTACATATTTCCCCTCTCCAAGGTCCTAGGCCACACTAGCTTGCGCTGGAATGCACATCCACGGGTGGGCAGGATCGGCTCACGCTGCTCATGCTTGACACCAGTGCTAGTGCACATGTATTCAATTCTGGCAGTAATGGGCTGTGAAACCCAAACTACTTTAATTAGTATTGCGCCAGTGAGTAAATTACATTGAAAGTAATGTGTCACCATCTCCGCCGCTGTCTCCATGATGTATAATCTAATTTATCCTACCTCCATTTGGAGCCATGTCTGCATTATTGTTGTTTGCTAAAATTAAATGATGACAATTTTGATAATGGAACAATCGATTTTATAGCCTAATAGTCATCAGATAAGGTTTAATAGCAAAATAAATGATGAAATATGTTTTTCTAGAAAAAGCACCAACATTTGATCTGAGGTTGATATAAAGTGAACTGTAAAAGTATTCCTTTTTTGGTTCCAGCTATTTGAATTTGAAATTAAAGCTGAAAACAGCATTGACCAGGGTTTCAGTATTTAACTGTAGTTTAGCTACTTCAGACTCAGAGCTTCAAAATGGTAGCTTTAAAGCCTGCAATTTCAGAAACAATGAATGGGAAGGCTATGCTGTAAAAGCTGAACCACTCATAAAGGAAATGTTCTGCCCTAACAATATATTCAGATATAAGGCTTGGCAGACCACTAATAACAGAGAGTACAATTTTTTGTCTTTTTACCTACAGTAAAATATATGTAAAACTTAATATAGAAATAAAGAAATCTGAGTTAGGAAATGTCCAGCATACATCAAAATGCAATGCATACGGAGAAAGGTGAAAACATATTGTATGTCATGCAAACTTATCTAATGTTCTATCATGTAAAAAAAGACCCACCGAAACTAACAACATGCTTAAATGAGAGGTAGATTGGCTACTACACCGCACCAATAAACAAAGTAAATTCCTATCATACACAGATTACAGGTACTGCAAACACAACCTCAGATCTTATCGACATATGAAATCACAGTTGAGCAGGTGCTTAACCATCCACACACGACCATATCACATTATAATTTTGTACCTATGTTCTAAATCACAAACCGGTCAAAATGGGTGCACCAAATATCTGACAATAAACAAGGTGGTGATGTTGCACAGCAAAATAACCAGTGTTAAATCAACTCTGAGACTCTCAGTGTTCTATATAAACACTGAGAGTGTTACTTTAAACACTCTCTGAGTTGATTTAACACTGGTGATTTTGCAGTGTGGGTCTGGTAAAATTTCCAAGGTCACTATATCATTTTATACTGACAATTGATTGTTCAAAAAGATTAAAGAATTACATCTCTGACACTAAAAAGAAACTTATGGGTGGTAACCTTACAATTGACAAACAAAGGCAAATGACACTGGGAAAATGTTATTGGAGGTACAGTTTTCTGTATGTGTGGCGTTGATAGTTTTTTTTGGTAACCATGATTTGAAATGTTGGACTAGTTCATGTATGCTATGGTAGTGAGTTTAATGTACTGTCCTCACATTGAAATTAAACTGATACCTACAGTCATGGTGAAATGTTTTGTGAGTGCCACAAATACCAATTATCACAAAGTCTGCTGCCTCAGTGTTGATGATGGCAATTTGCATATACTACAGAATGTAATGAAGAGTGATCAGATGGATTGCAATGTATTGCAAAGATCTCTTTGCCATGAAAATGAACTTAATCCCCCCAAAAATCATTTCCACTGCATTTCAGCACTGCCACAAAAGGACCAGCTGCCACCATGTCAGTGATTGTCTGTCTCAATAACACAGGTGAGAGTGTTGACGAAGTCAAGGCTGGAGATCACTCTGTCATGCTGATTGAGTTAGAATAATAAACAGAAAACTTTAAAAGGAGGGTGTTGCTTGAAATCATTGTTCTTCCTCTATCAACCATGGTTACCTGCAAGGAAACACGTGCCGTCATCATTGCTTTGCATGAAAAGAGCTTCACAGGATAGGATATTGCTGCTAGTAAGATTGGACCAAAAATTAACCGGATTCAAAATGTATCGGATCATCAATAATTTCAAGGAAAGAGATTCAATTGTTGTAAAGAAGGCATCAGGGCGCCCAAGAACGTACAGCAAGCCCCAGGACTGTCTCTTAAAGTTGATTCAGCTGTGGGATTGGGGCACCACCAGTGCAGAGCCTGCTCAGGAATGGCAGCAGGCAGCTGTGAGTGCATCTGCATGCACAGTGAGGCGAAGACTTATGGATGAAGGCCTGGTGTCAAGAAGGGAAGCAAAGAAGCCACGTACCTCCAGGAAAAACATCAGGGACAGACTGATTTTCTGCAAAAGGTACAGGGGTTGGACTGGTGAATCCCCTTTCCGATTGTTTGGGCCATCCGATAATACACCTTGTCCAGAGAAGACAAGGTTAGTGCTACCATCAGTCCAGTGTCATGCCAACAGTAAAGCACCCAGGGACAATTCATGTGTGGGGTTGCTTCTCAGCCAAGGGAGTTGCCTCACTCAGATTTTTGCCTAAAAACAATAAAGGCCTTTGACACTTCTGGACTGCTTGTAATTATATTTCAGTATAATAGTAACTACTGAGAAAAAGATCTAAGAACACTGAAGAAGAAAACTTTGTGGAGACCAACACTTGTGTCCTTGTCAAAACATTTGATGAAGACTGTAGATTTCATGTAATTAAGTGAAAAATGCAGTAGATTTTTAAAGCATTACACTTACACACATATATTAACATTCACTGAGGTAGCCTATTATGTTACTTTTCGAACAGGAATGGGAATGGACTTTCTATGCAATCAGCATTTAAAAAAATAAATGTGAGGAATGTTATAACCTGAAGCCCATAAACTGGCCTTAACCTTTCCTTTACAGATTAAACATTATTCCAGAAATACATGCACTTAGAACATGTCTGTTGCTTATATTTAAGCACTATGACAAAAACTAATAATTGAGTCAAGTATCACAAACAAAGATGAACAGAAAAGATTCTTTAAAATAACAGAGCAGCATCAGAGCATGCTGGGAATATGATATTGAATGCTTGGGTTGAAATTTATATGCATTACCTTCAGCTCCCTGTATTGAATTAGTCTGTCACAATACATTTGGAATTGTGTTGAATCATTTAGTTTAAACAACGGAGTTAACCCGGAAAGGGGAATGTACACAAATTGGGCTTTTGTAACTACATTTTCAGATTCACTAAATAATACACCATAATAATAATGTAATTCTTCTACAGATATAATTTACATCAGTTCATTGTCAATGAATTTAAGAAACATGTCTGTCACATAAACATTTGTGGGTGATGACCATACAATTAATTTGAAATGGCAAAGGATCCTGGGAAAATTGGATTGGACAAACCATTTTGTTTAAGTGTGGGTTTATGAGGTAATTTTGGCAGCCATGAAGGAATTGTTAGACCAGTTCATGTATAGTATGGAACTGATTTGTTCTGAATAAAAAAATCTAACAAAACAGAATTTTGGGCAGTACATAGCTGGTAAGGGAAACACTGTGATCAAGACGGAGGGTCAGCTAACAAATGTTTTCAACTGGGAGATTTGGACCGAAAACATTTGTTTTGTATTCACATTATGGTAACAACCACGGCCACGGCCTGCTCAACAATGTCTGGCCCTGGGGGTCGCCGCAACATTGTGAACTGCAAGAGAAATGGGAAATGGACAGACTTCAGTTTAGTCCACTGATCAACCAGAAGGAATTTGGATTTCTGCACCTGAGCTTGACCATGTCTTCGCTTTGCTAGGAAATAACATTTAAGGGGATTTTTGCTACTTTCACCACATTTGAAATATGTTTATGTCACTATCTCCAGAGAAAATTAAAAGTCCCTGGGCTCTGCAATGTAAATATTATACCATTAGCTGAAAGAAACTGAAGGACTGTAACAGTGATCATGTAATCTGAAAGGATTAATAAAGAGGATATCCAAACATAACTCTCTTTTTACTGTACAGTCTTGTGTGACTTGGCGTTAAGGGATAAAGGTGAAATTAGCACTGGGGCCAAACATTTTTATGTCCATCTTAAATGAGACTCAGAAACATTACAACACCTGTAACCAATTATCCAATTAGACCTTTCAAGACTGGAGCTTGGACTTACCCTGACATAGAAACCTGCATGACTTATACACCCAACCAACCCACCCAGTTACCAAAGCTGACCAGCAATAACTAGCTCCCTAACAAACGGATGGGCTTCACAGAGACGAGATCAGCTGTACTCTCTCCCCAGGAATTTCTAGAAGCCCTGTCGGCAGATCCTCCATCAACATCAATGGACATGCCCCAGCAGCTGATCTAACAGGAAACATCTTACTGGATGCTGTAGGTGACACCCCCCACTCCATACCCATTGTCTCTGACAGCTCACTTGAATTGCTCCCTATGCAGTCATGCAAACGCCAACAAGTAAAGTTTGATTTATCAGGTGAATGTGCTGACACAGATGTGGAAACCTTGCTGGCACCCACATCCACCCCCTTTTTAGACTCTGCCTTGCTAAATACTTTTTCTTTAGCTACTCAAATAAAAAACCCAACAGGGTAGAAAAAAGGAGAGTTAAAAGCAAGAATAATAAGAAATCTAAAACACACAACATGCTCTAGATCAAATGCCCACACCCCCAACTACCACCATGGCTTGCCTTTCAATTGTTAATATTAACACACAAGGTCTTATTGATCCCATTAAGTGTCAGTAAGTCTTTGATTTACTGCATGTGGAAAGGAGTGACATTTGTTTTACATCTGGGGTAGCTAATCTTTTAAGAGGACAGTGTTTCCAAATCTAAAAGGCACAACAAGTTATGGATGGGAGACTGTTACGTGTAGATGTAGAGGGTGATGTGGTAAAACTATGCATAATTTATATGTATTGCCCTTCTGAGTTACAAGACCGCCTTTTGACACTGTAGTCCTTACAAGCACTTTCCGATGTGGTAGATAAGTGATACTAAGGGGGATTTTAATTGTATTGTTGATAGAGCTGACTGTATGTCTACAACCACAGTTGACTGTATGTCTACAACCACACTGGATGAACGTTCCCTCATGATAAAAAAATGCTATCCAATGTGCCAAGCTAATAGATCTGTTAAGATAAGAATCTTACTACACAAAGCTATACTTGGACTAATGGCAGAACACACTCAAGAATAGACTTTCTCTTTGCATCTACAGGGATCTAATTACATGATTGTGGGACAAAGCCAGTATATTTTCGGACCATTCAAAACTTATCTGTTCTCTGGAAATCCAGGGATCAATTAGATGATCTCCAGGCCTCTGGAAATTGAATGTCAGTCTACCAGATAAAACTTGAACAATGACTTTACAATTCATGTTTGACACTATGGGAGAATGTTGGGAGGATGTTAAAGTCATAACAATACATTTTTGTGTCAAGGTAAAAAGCTTCAGTTAATAAATTTAGACTTCCCAAGAGGCTTCAGGGTAAACTCCAGAGGTATTAACTTCTACAAATATATGTAGGTTTTGATGTACAGTATAAGAAGATATTACAAGATAAAAAAATGTAATGATGAGGCTGTAATTTGACAAAAGCAAAGATTTTTTAACACAAAGTAAAGTTCAACATTTAGAAAACAATAACAAATGTACTCACTATTTTTGTTTAGAAATTGCAGTGTTTTGAATCTGTACTTAATAAGAATGGTAAAGACGTTTATGATGCCAACATAATACTGAGCCTTGTTCAGACATTCTACTCAGAACTCTAAAGAGAAAAGGAGATTTATAAGTGTAATAACTTGGCTCTACCTATCTATTCTGCCAAGACTGTAACCACTCCCCCTTATATTTGCTGGGGCTTGGACTTGGAAGCCTTTTTTAGTGTTAACCACCAGTAAATGAAACAGTAATATCTCAACTTAACTTTGGCCCATATTTTCGGTCATGGGTTCATCTCCTTTACACTGGCTGCCAAAGCAAGGTTATAATAAATGGGAAAGCAACCCCCCTTTTAAGGGAAGCTCAGGGGTCTACCAGGGATGCCCACTCTCTCCTCTATTGTTTGTTTTAGCTATTGAACCACCAGCATGTGCAGTGAGACAGAATACAATAATCAGATGCTTACCAATTCCAGGCAATGATGGCAAGGAGGCAAAGCTGTCCCTTTACATGGTTGACTTAACCCTACTACTCTCAGATAAAAGGTCAGTAACTGAATTGCTAGCGATGTGATACGGTAGTATACAAAACTTTAGGCACCCCAGACAAATTCCATGATTTTCATTTATAAATAATTGGGTGTTTGGTGTTCAGCAATTTCATTTTGATCTATGAAATAACTAAAGGACAAAGTAATATTTCGGTAGTGAAATGAGATTCATTGGATTAACAGAAAATGTGCAATATGCATCAAAACGAAATTAGACAAGTGCATAAATTTGGGCACCTTGTCATTTTTTTATTTGAATATCTGTAACTAACTAGCACTGATTAATTGGAACACCCAATTGGTTTGGTGAGCTCATTAAGCCTTGAAATTCATAGACAGGTGCATCCAATCATGAGAAAAGGTATTTAAGTTGGCCAAATGCAACTTGTTGTTCTCTTTGACTCTCCTCTGAAGAGTGGCAACATGGGGGCCTCAAAACAACTCTCAAATGACCTGAAAACAAAGATTGTTTAACATTATGGTTTAGGGCAAGGCTACAAAAGCTATTGCAAAGATTTAAGCTGCCAGTGTCCACTGTGAGGACCATAGCGAGGAAATGGAAGACCACAGGCACAGTTCTTGTTAAGTCCAGAAGTGGCAGGCCAAGTACAATATCGGAGATGCAAAGGCGAAGGATGAGGATGGTGAGAATAGTCAAAAACAGTGCACAGACCACCTCCAAAGACCTACAACATCATCTTGCTGCAGATGGTGTCACTGTGCGTCATTCAAAAATTCAGCACACTTTGCACAAGGAGAAGCTATATGGGAGGGTGATGCGGAATAAGCCTTTTCTGCACACACCCCAGAAACGGAGTCGCTTGAGGTATGCAAATGTATATTTAGACAAGCCAGATTCATTTTAGAAAAAGGTGCTATGGACTAATGATTGAGTTGTTTGGTCATAACAAGGGGCGTTATGCATGGCGGCAAAAGAACACAGCTTTCCAAGACAAACACTTGCTAGTTGCTACTCACAGTAGAATTTGGTGGAGGTTCCAGTGGCAGTACTGGGAATCTTCTTAAAGTTGAGGGTTGCATAGATTCCACTCAATATCAGCAGATACTTGAGAATAATGTAGAGCAATCAGTCACAAAGTTTAAGTTACGCTGGGGCTGGATATTTCAACAAGACAACGACCCAAAACACTGCTCAAAATCTACTCTGGCATTTATGTGAAGGAACAAGTACAATGTTCAGGAATGGCCATCCCAGTCCCCAGTCCTGAATATCATTGAAAATCTGTGGGGTGATTTGAAGCGGGCTGTCTATGCTCGGCAACCGTCAAACCTAACTGAACTGGAGATGTTTTGCAAGGAGGAATTGTCCAAAATATCTTCATCCAGAATCCAGACACTCATTACAGGCTATAGGAAGTGTCTAGAGGCTGTTATTTCTGCTAAAGGAGAATCAACTAAATGTTTATGTGATATGTCTGTTGGGGTACCCAAATGTATGCACCTGTCTAATTTTGTTTTGATGCATATTGCACATTTTCTGTTCATCCAATAAACCTAATTTCACAACTGAAATATTACATCAGCCATTTGATAGATCATAATGAATTAGCTGATCCAAATACACAATTATTTATAAATTTAAATCATGAAAATTTTCAGGGGTGCCTAAAGTTTTGGATATGACTGTAAGTTCTCTACTGCATCAGGTACTATGGTGAAAAAATTCAACTGAAGTGAAACTCTTCAACTGGAAAGAATCAATACAGGATTGTGTTTTCACAGAAAGAAAAGAAAGGATTAAGGTGCTAGGGGTTCAAATAGGAAAGGATATGGAAAATTGTAACTGGGAAGTGAGGATGCCTAAGATAATAGGAATGTTAATGCACTGGGACGATAAAGACCTTACACTGACAGGAAAGGTTCTGGATATAAAGCAGAGTGTCTTTCCTCCATATTGCATTCCTAGCAGCCAACTTTCCTAGGCTATTGCTCTCTTTAAAGACAATTATGTTTCAGTTTATTTGGGGGGGACAAGAGGAGATATTGAGAAGGGAAGTTATGTACAGCTCACTTGATAATGGTGGGAATGCTGTCACTGAAATGTAATCTACATTTAAGGCAATGTTTTTAACACCAATCTTGAAATCTTGTTTTAGCACTGGAAAGAGCCATATTTGGGCGCATTTCACAATACTTTGTGTGGGACGTAATATTTTAACTGCATGGGGTAAACAGCCATCCCTGTCCATTCCATAAGGAGACAGTTACCCCAAAATGAATTTAGAAGTTAAATCCTCTCTTGGCAAGGCAGTGCTACATGATTTAGTGGGGACAAAAGTTACTAGAGCATCAATTGAAAAGCTTTTAACTCCACAACTTACACGGTTGACCCCTGTGGGCATCCTAACAGAAGTGCAGTGTAGATTGCTATGGTATACTGTAAATAGGGAATTATTTTGTTGAATGCCCATGAAGATCTATCCTAGCAGACTGCACATATGTGCTGCCCCAAGAGACTTCCTGAAAAAAACCACTGTACTCAAGGTCAATGTGTCCAAAACCACATTGCGGAAATCATGAAACTGTTAAACATTTGTTTTGGTACTGGCCTTTTGCCAAGACAACGTGTCCCTATAGTGTCTGACTGTTGGAAGGATAGGTATAAATCTCCTTCAAATTATGAAGACAAAATGTATGGCAACTGTGAGGCAAGACACCCAATAATGTAAATAGATGGTGGGCAAAGGTAAATCTGTATAAAAGATGGTTTGTGGAAAGCAAGAAAAATTATAGCTCATACAAAGACTTGTGTACCACATGAAATGGTCCTTAGTGCAGCTTTAAATTCATTGAAAGATTACATTTAAAAAGAATCAAATTTGAACACTGAAGAAAAAAACTACTATGGAGAATACAAAACAAAATACAATAGTGTAAAATAATGATTGCTGTAAGAAGTAGGGTTAGATTCTGTGATGTATTTACCTTAAATATACTTGTATGGCTTTAATGAATGTAGTTGTTTTGCTGTGAATGAATTGTAAGGATTGTGACTGGAAAAGGAAAATTATTATGCTTGTGTTTATGTTTATGTTTGCACTGGAATTGATTTTTGAGTTAGTGTCTTTTCCAAGGTAGATAACATATACTCAGTGACAAGTTTTTATTAACAGGTTGCAGCTGCACTGCAAAGAGGTATTTCCCACAAGTGTGAATAATACATTCACCAGGGTAAAAATGCTAATGATTTCTACATGTTAGGTCTGCAGTCCATACAAGCGTTTTCCTATGTGGTAGATAAGTTATACTAGGGGTGATTTTAATTGTATTGTTGATAGAGCTGACTGTATGTCTACAACCACAGTTAGGCTGGATGCAAGTTCCCACATGATAAAAAACGTTATCCAATATGTGCCAAGCTAATAGATCTGTTAAGATAAGAATCTTACTACACCCAGCTATATTTGGACTAATGGCAGAACACACTCAAGAATAGACTTTCTCTTTGCATCTACAGGGATCTAATTACATGATTGTGGGACAAAGCCAGTATATTTTCTGACCATTCAAAACATATCTGTTCTCTGGAAATCCAGGGATCAATTAGATGATCTCCAGGCCTCTGGAAATTGAATGTCAGTCTACCAGATAAAACTTGAACAATGACTTTACAATTCGTGTTTGACACTATGGGAGAATGGTGGGAGGATGTTAAAGTCATAACGTAACATTTTTGTGTGAAGGTAAAAAAGCTGCAGCTAAGAAACTTACTGTAGACTTCCAAAGAGGCTTCAGGGTAAACTCCAGAGTATTAACTTCTACAAATATACGTTGGTTTTTTTGATATACAGTATGGGAAGATATTACAAGATTATATGATGAGGCTGTCATTTGACAAAATCAAAGGTTTTTTAACAAAAAGTAGAGTTCAACATTTAGAAAACAATAAAAAATGTGCTCGCTGTTTTTGTTTAAAAAAATTTAAATTGCTTTGTATTGAATCTTTACCTAATAACAATGGTGAAGAGGTTTATGCC
>JACXGM010000241.1:37174-52469 GCA_016801145.1 Umbra pygmaea
AATTCCCAGTCACCAGTTCTACTTCCTGTGGACTACAGCTTCCCTAGTCAGGTCTCCAAAGAACTACATTTCCCATACCCGGACTCTGTAACATTTCCTGTTCCCTTTTACAGTACTACAGCTTCCCTAGTCATGCCTCCTCAGAACTACAGTTCCCATACCCGGACTCAATTATCCTGATTCACCACACCTGCTCACTTCATTTTGTATTTAAGTCACACACCTCTCCTTGCCTCTTTGCGAGGTATTGTAAGTACAAATCTTATTACTGAGCATTCATGTATTAGCTATTCCGGTCTGACCTCTGAATTGTTTGAAGTATTCTGCCTGTGGATTTCCCTTGTTTGTACCTTAGCCATATTAGCTTTTCCGGTCTGACCTCTGAATTTTTTGAAGTATTCTGCCTGTGGATTTCCCTTGTTTGTACCTTAGCCATACTAGCTATTCCGGTCTGACCTCTGCCTTCTTGGATTATTCTTTGCCTGTTCCTTTGGACAGTTATCTCCGGTCAATAAATAACATTGTTCTCTTTTAAGATTGGAGTAATCATTACACCAACATAATACCAAGCATTGTTCAGACATTCTACTCAGAACTCTATGAAGAAATTGAGATTTATAAGTGTGATAACGTGGCTCTACCTATCAATTCTGCCAAAACCGTAACCTCTCCACCTTATGTTTGCTGGGGCTTGGATTTGAAAAAGCTTTTTTTAGTGTTAACCACCATTAAATGAAGCAGTCATTTCTCAGCTTAACTTTGGCCATATTTTAGGTCAAGGGTTCATCTCCTTTACACTGGCTGAAAGGATATGGTGAATTGGAAAGCAACCCCCTCTTTTAGGGGAAATTCAGGGGTCTACCAGGGATGCCCACTCTCTCCTCTATTGTTTGTTTTAGCCATAGAACTACCAGCATGTGCAGTGAGACATAATTATATAATCAAATGATTACCAATTCCAGGCAGTGATGGCAAGGAGGCAAAGCTGTCCCTCTACATGGATGACTTAACCCTACTACTCTCAGATAAAAGGTCAGTAACTGAAACACTAGTGATATGTGATAAATCCTCTACTGCATCAGGGACTAAGCTGAACAAATGTAAAAGTATAACTCTTCAACTAGAATGAATCAATACAGGATTGTGTTTTGATAGAAAGAAAAGAAAGGATTAAGGTGCTATGGGTTCAAATAGGAAATTATATGAAAACTTGTAACTGGGAAGTGAGGATTGACGGAGGGTGAAATAAGTATTGAACACTAGGGATGGGCAAATACTGATACCAGTACTTGGTATAGGGCCCGATACTGGGCATAAGTACTCGTACTTGTACTTGTGAAAAAGGCCCGATACTCCAAGCTGATATTTCCTCCACATTAAAGAGCATTATGCTGCGCAATGGTTTACAGATTAGCCATAGATGGCCATAGGTGTAAATCTGATTGATGTAAATGTTTCAATGGAAATGTAGAGCTATTCCAGCCCTATGCATATATTTCATATTGATGATAAAGACAGTCTACTTCGTCATTCAGAGACCATGCTTATAAAGCTGTACAACTGTATTTATTGCTATTTAAAAAAGACAAGCGATTTAAATGTGATAATGCTTCCCTGCAATATGAGGTTGCACACAAAATCACTGCCGCCTAAAATGCATAATCATTCCAAAGACGGAGCCACGCGTTAGCTATTGAAAAAAAACTTTCCTCAGCAGTGGTCCAGTAGAGTTCAAATGGTGAAATACGAAATCGTTTTTCTCATTGCTATTTTCATGTAGCCTAATATTTGTAAAATTATAGGTAAAAACAATTAGAATCCTCAAGGAAATGCGCACATTTAAGTACAGGAACAAACCAAAAATGCAAGTTATTAGGCTATTCAGTGCATACTGTAACTGTAGAAAACGGCATAAGGAATGCCCAAGACCTAGCCTCTGAAAGCCACCTTCAGGAAGGAAAGACAAATGTCAGTAGGTTGCAACACTTCTGGGTGAACAGAATATTGGTATTTCTGAGTTCTCACATTGCCTACTAACGTTAAGAAATATAACAGGAAATGATATTTTGTTCAATAGATTACAGTGATAGTACAGCTATAATTGTGTACCGATTTATAATAAATCAATCAAATACCTTAACAGAATAATAATAATATAACATTATCCCTGTTTTGGAGAGAGTCACTTCAATCAGATATTCTGATCTTACACAAAACATATGCAATGCTTATGGCAAATTCAAACACAAACGGCTATTGCGTTCATGTTTACAATTGTGTTTCTCTCACTTTAGCTAATTAGGGAAGGAGACGTAAACCATTGCCGTCTGTAATAAATATTACACAATCTTGACCTGCAATGTAAATTATGTTCTTCTGGATATGTAGGAATATTTACTTTTCTATATTTGAATTGTCTATTATTTTCATTTATAAATAATTGGGTGTTAGGATCAGCAATTTAATTTTGAGCTATCAAATAATTAAAGGACATAGTAATATTTTGGTAGTGAAATTACGTTCATTTTATTGAACAGAAAATGTGCAATATGCATCGCAACAAAATAAGACAGGTGCATAGATTTGGGCACCCTTGTCATTTTGAATACCTGTAACTACCTTACACTGATTAATTGGAACACACAATTGGTTTGGTGAGCTCATTGCTCATATTCATTTAATACTTTGTACTAACGCCATTGTTGGTAATGACAGCTTCAAGATGCCTACTGTATGGAGAAACTAATCGCATGCATTGCTCTGGTGTGATTTTGGCCCATTCTTCCACACAAACAGTCTTCAAATCTTGAAGGTTCTGTGGGCCTCTTCTATGAATCTTGATCTTCAGTTCTTTCCATAGATTTTCAATGGGATTTAAGTCATGTGATTGGCTAAGCCATTCTAGCAGCTTTATTTTCGTGCTTTGAAAACAATTCTTAGTTTCTTTGGCTGTGTGTTTGGGATCATTGTCTTGCTGAAATGTCCACTCCTTCAGGTTATGAATACATTATGTATGGCTATCTGTGAGGCAAGACACCCAATAATGTAAATAGATGGTGGGCAAAGGTAAATTTGTATAAAATATTTTTTTGGTTTGTGGAAAGCAAAAAACATTAGCTTATATAAAGATTTGTGTACCACATGAAATGGTCCTTATTGCAGCTTTCAATTCAGTAAAGGATTATATTTTAAGAGAATCAAATTTGAAAATTGAAGAAAAGAAACTACTATGGCAAATACAAAACAAAATGCAGTAGAATAAAAAACAATTGCTGAAAGAAGTAGACTTAGATTCTGTGATGCATTTACCTTAAATGTACTTGTATGGCTTTATTGAACGGAATTGTTTTGCTGTGGAGAAATTGTGACTGGAAAAAGAAAATGTTTATGCTTGTGTTTGCACTGTAATGTAATTTTGGGTGAGTGTCTTTTCCAATGTAGAGTACACAGACACAGTGACAAGTTTTTATTAACAGGTTGCAGCTGCATTGCAAAGAGGTACACATCCCAAAAGTGTGAATAATACTTTCACCGGAGTAAAAATGCAAACCTTTTATACTATTAGGTCTGAAAGGGTACATCAATGTTTTCCGTAGGTGGGGTAGGTTGCTTGACCGATGGGCACGGTGCAAAGGAGGCCGCTAGCCTGTTACCTCGCCTAAGCTGCCGTACAGGTGATGATGGAACCACTGGCCTGCTGCCTCGCTGTGGTCGTAGCAAAGTTGGAATAGCCTGCTGATATTCCAAGCTAGTTGACACTCTTCCTTGATCCCCTCACTATCTGTTTCACACTGCTCCAGTCAGACCAGCTGTTCTTGTTGCTCATCGTTGTAGATCTCCGACAACAATGACCAGAGCTGCGGGTCCCCATAGTCCACCCACACCAACGCAGTAGTTGCTGCGTCCTCCTCGTTGAGGAGGCTGCCTGACAGTAGCTCCCACACTGTACAATGGCATACTACCCCCCCCAAAAAAAAACGGTATAGCGATAGCCGAATAGCAGCTGGTCCGGTCTACCCAGATGTACAGGGAGTTGCCTCCGGTCTAGTCTAACAGGCACTGTCCACTTGCCTTTCACATGCCAATGCTTGGTTTGCTCTCAGCTGGCCAAAGTGTTATTAAAAGAGAAGGTGATTTTACACAGTGGGAAGCAGTCATCCGATTTTCAAAAATAAATATAATTCACGTAATGTTTTAATAATGTATTTTTAATATAGTGCAAGGATGTCAAATAAGTGTTTTTTCTTTGCATTTTCCATACTGTCCCAACCAGAATTGGGGTTGTAAATGGGCTTCAATGAGCCAAACGCTTTCCTCTTATACATACAATCGTATGCAAACGTTTAGGGAGCCCTGATAATTTCCATGATTTTCATTCATATATAATTGGGTGTTAGGATCAGCAATTTAATTTTGAGCTATCAAATACTTAAAGGACATAGTAATATTTCGGTAGTGAAATTAAGTTTATTTTATTAACAGAAAATGTGCAATATGCATTGCAACAAAATAAGACAGGTGCATAGATTTGGGCACCCTTGTCATTTTGAATACATGTAACTACCTAGCACTGATTAATTGGAACACACAATTGGTGTGGTGAGCTCATTGAGCCTAGAACTTCATGAACAGGTGCATCCAATCATGAGAAAATATATTTAAGGTGGCCAATTGCAAGTTGTTGTTTTCTTGTTGGCAACATGGGGGCATCAAAACAACTCTCAAATGACCTGAAAACAAAGACTGTTCAACATTATGGTTTAGGGGAAGGCTACAAAAAGCTATCGCAGAGATTTAAGCTGTCAGTGTCCACTGTGAGGAACATAATAAGAAAAAATGGAAGGCCACAGGCGCAGTTCTTGTTAAGGCCAGAAGTGGCAGGCCAAGTACAATATCGGAGATGCAAAGGCGAAGGATGGTGAGAATGGTCAAAAACAGCCCACAGACCACCTCCAAAGACCTACAACAACATCTTGTTGCAGATGGTGTCACTGTGCATTGTTCAACAATTCAGCACACTTCGCACAAGGAGAAGCTGTCAAACCATCAAACCTAACTGAACTGGAGATGGTTTGCAGGGAGGAATGGTGCAAAATACCTTCATTCAGAATCCAGACACTCATTACAGGCTATAGGAAGTATCCAGAGGCTGTTATTTCTGCTAAAGGAGGCTAAACTAAATATTGATGTGATATATCTGTTGGGGTGACCAAATCTATGCACCAGTCTAATTTTGTTTTGATGCATATTGCACATTTTCTGTTCATCTAATAAACCTCATTTCAATAATGAAATATTACTGTGTCCTTCAGTTATTTGATAGGCCTAGATAAAAATGAAATTGCTGATCCAAACACCCAATTATTTATACATGAAAATCATGGAAATTGTCATGGGTGCCTAAAATTTTGCATATGACTGTAGAAACAAACACTACACCTACACAGAAACATAATGACAATGAGCAACAACCTGACTACACAAACACCTGGGCCCGTATTCATAAAGCTTCTAAGAATCCTCTTAGAAAACTCCTATTTTAGCTTAAAAACTTCTACGTAGGAGTCTAAGCTTAACAGCGATTCCAGACCGATCTAAGAGCAACTCTGAGCAAGGAAAATACAAAAACTGTCATCTTAGTGAGGAGGCGGGGTTGACCTTGTTGCTATGTATGACACGATCTTTTGAAGACTGTGATTGGTTGGTTGTCCAAGAAGGATGAGCGATTTTAAGTATTCAGTGAAACTGCCAAGGATTTAGAAGTTAAGGACCTGTGGCAGTTTCACAGAATTTTCTGGAATTCTGTGAAACTGCCACAGAGTTTGAAGTTAAGTGTCCGTGGTAGTATCACGGATTTCTGAGCGATCACGTTGAATAATTTGGATGTGGGTTCCATCAATTACTCCGACAACACCAGGTAAGGTTTGTTATTAACGATGATGACAAAACCCATGATCCCACGCTACATCCCGATGTCATCCAAGTACCTCTTTTGCTATTGTTTTGATTGAGAGACCCCTAGTGGCCAAAAACTGCATATTGTACGTTTAAATTCTGGAAAAAGAAAATTAGATTATTTAAGACTTTTTATGGATCTACGTACACATTTTTCAACTAGCTTAACTTCTGTAGGCAGGTGTCACGATTGGAAGGGTAGTCAGATTAGTCAGATATTTTGCATTCGTTCCCCATATATTTACAGTACACAATCACCGATACGATAGCTACATGAACATGATAGCACAAAGAACTAGTTATCCACGCATACAATGCCATAAGTCAAATGTATATTTCAATTAAGATATTAAAACATAAACGCTTACCTTTGTGGTCAAAATACGTAGCTCCCCATTCAAGAAAAGCATGTATGTGGAACTTAGTCCTCTGTTGTTAGCTAGCTAGTAGACAGGCAACTGTCTCACTCTTAATAAGTCCATGGTCTCACTTCGTCATTCCAGCCGCAATGTTGTCCTATCTTGTTGATGCTTGTAGTTCACTTCGAATGTATTGCACCCTGAACATATGACATCATCTGAAGTGTTGATATCAGAATACTAGTGTAATATAGCCTATGATCAAATCCTAGTATAGACTACCACCTGCTGGTCAAACAATTCAATTGCAATGGATTTATTCATGAAATTCTATACAATTTTAATCGCTTATGCATTAAAAAAAAACACTCAACAGATTGTTTTCAATTTTACAAGCAACCTGGATAGCAATTGGATGCAATTTTTCATGCAAAAATGAAATCAATATCTTCAAAACTGTGGGAGATGAAATGGTGCCAAAAAATTGGATGAAAGAGAAGAATAATAAATTTCAATATATTGATGCACTTCGTGCAATGAAAATAATACAATTAGCAATTTCAATATATTGATGCACTTCGTGCAATGAAAATAATAAAATTAGCAATTTCAATATATTGATGCACGTCGTGCAATGAAAATAATAAAATGAGCAATTTCAATATATTGATGCACTTCATGCAATCAAAATAAATATGCATAATTCTTGAAATAATTATACTATAATAATAAAATAATTAAGGGATGGATTCTAAACATTTGAAATGTAGCATTTAAATGTTTTTGTTTAAAAAAAGGTTGTTGTTTAGTGAATCTATCACTGCTGTGGCTGTATTGTACCTCTTTATTTAGACTTTATTCTACCAAAAATGTTTTGCGCTAATCAAGGGGTACTTGGCGCTGGTCAGGGGGTACTTGGTGTAAAAAGTCAATTCAAAGGGGTTACAATATTGAAAAAAGTTTGAGAAACACTGGACTAGATTACCTTTTATTTACTGATTTCAATTTTCCAGTCGAGGCATAAAGACTGCAAGAAGGGGAATTGGGGTCTCTTTGTAGCAGAGGGAGGAGGTATAGAGATGGAATTTCAACCTAGATGTGGTTGCTAGATGGCAATGCTTGGATGGTGATGTGTATGTGTGGTCCTTGATATTTTGAAGGGTATATAGTTCCCTACTGATATTTTTGAAGGGTGAACTGCTAACCAGAGGATGACAGGGCTTACATTCTACCCAGGAACATGAAAGATTTTATATGTAATTATTTTAGTAAATATTTAATTTCATTAACTAAATTGTGAATATCAAAAAATCTATGTTGTTAACAAAGAATGTGGCAAACACATATTTATTAGATTTTTGTTTCAGTTCATTTTAATAAGAGTGTGGCAAACAAATATTTATTAGATTTTTGTTTCAGTTAGTTTTTTTCAGTTCAATGTATTTAATAATGGGTAAAATAAATCTGGGAAATATAGGCCGAGTCATTATTACATCCTGTGAAAGGCTTATAGGGTTTACCCCCTCACTGGTCTTAATCGGTTGCTTTAAAATATTCTTTACATTAGGTGTGGTCGCAGTTAATTAAGAACTTACAGACTTAGTTTGCCTATTGTCTATGCAAACATTATTCTTCTCAGCTCACAATCAGTTGAAACTTTTGTTGACATTCCTTGATCATTGGTTTTCTGCAATCAGTGTAATTGATAGGTCTTCCTAAGACCATATAAATGATAGCTGACCCCACTGTGAGGGTTATTGCGGTTATACAAAGTAGTTAGTCATCCGTTTCCTCTAGATTGTGTCATTTAAAAGATATTGACATATTTGGGGAAATCGAATCTGGGTTAATGTGAGGCATTAACACTATAGTACAGCCCTCTCTGGTCTGCAGTGTGCACGGTATCATGGTATCAGTTTATCATGGCCTCTGAATAGAAGGCTGTGTTGAGGGTTTTAGGCAGCTCGTTCAGCCTGTAAGTAAGATGCACTAATGCACACTGACATAAATAGGTCCCACATATTTGGCAAAGCATCGCTCGGATATATTTGGATGTTGCAATGAAACATCTATTTGCTCTCCTTCTCTCCCTCTACTTCTCGCTTTCTCTCTGCCTCTCTCACTTTTTCCATGTCTTAGTCGATGTCTGCCAAGTGAAATGTTTGTTTTACCCTTCGCCTCCAAACACTGTTAACACTAGAAGAACCATGGCTTATTTTCACTGGTGCTCTCAAGGCAATGTTCACACATAAAGGCCTCGCTGGGAATATGCCTGGTCGTCATGTTGTAAAAGGGGGATTTGGGGCGGGGCCGCTGTAGCTCTGCCAAGATGCTCTTTCTGTTGTCAATACTGTAAGTAAGATGAAGGAGCTGCTTAGCTGAAATACAATAAAGACATTTCAGCTCCGGAAGGACGAAATCAATGGTATTCAGGCATGTTTTCCTGTAATGTACATACATAAACTATACAACAGATAGCAGCAGTTAATCACTAGAAATTGTTGGCACATGTTAGATGGCTCATTGATGTGTGACATAAACATTATATGAGCTGATTATGTAATCAGATACAGATAGGGAAGCACTGTGATCTGGTGAAGAAAAGGTCATGTTGAAGCTGAATGGGTCTTTTTGGGTGTCAAAGGATGAATGAAGTAAAACATATTACATAATTTCTACATAGTCATCATGAAAATAGATTATTATATTTTGCCTACAGCAGGAGGATTCAACCCTTAACCCACCTAGTGTCAAAGTCTAAATAACTCCCAGATTAGAGGGTTGTAATTAAACTAACAGAGTGGAACTGGCTTCCATGTTTAGATTTGGTGGTGAGGCGCCTACAATATTCTTAGGTAAATACTTACAGGACTATCATAAGCAATTATTGGGCAAACATTGAGGCAATTAAGTAACCAATTAAAGAGGCTATGAGTTTCAAAATGCTGAATTGTTTAAATAAGTTTGAAAGTGGCCGTGTGCATTTCCAAACTGCCCTGATGTTTATAGTTGGCTTGAAGCTTTAGTAATATCATAATTTCAATGGATAAAACTGATCAACATTCCACTTAGAAAAGTACTGTCACCTTAGTCCAGATTCAGTGTTTCATGAACCAAATGGTTTGGCGCCTCATCCATTTATCAGGAAGCAGAGAACAAGGCATCAGTAAGAAACATGATAAGGGCCAGCCTGTGGCCATTTAGATGGACCCGGAACATTCCTCAACTGCTCTTAAGGGGGAGATCTGTCTAGAGTATGGCGCAGTATCTGTCCACAGTGGCAAAACTAGCCATTGAGAGTGAATAGATTAGCTCCATAAACGTTAAGGTGTCACTTTATAGAGGCGTTGTGCTATTTCATTGTTATCTGTAAGCTAACTCTAACAGCTTTTGGATCCTCCCGAGAAAAGTACATGTCATTTAGCTAAGCTTATTGCATTGTTAACCCATTATGAGTGTTAAAGTTGGCCAGAGGAAATGCTGTTGTGGTTTGAAAAACGAGACATACAGTAGCATACTTTAATCCATCCTTTAAAATTCATCTACCTGCCAGATTCAGTCAATACCCAGGCCATCGAAAAGATGTGGTGCTACATCGACACAAAGCAGGGGGTTGTGGCATATCAAAGCACAACATCAGTTTTTGCCACATTCCTGTCAATGGATTATTCAGTATTTTTTGAACGCGTGTATGTTTGTGTCTCTTTCTGTGTGTGTCTGTGAGATCGTCTGAGTGTGTGTGCATTGCTTGTGCTGACAGACTGATGTTCAGTCTTTTCAGTTGGTGAGACAGATACAGGCTACAGTTTGAGACGCTGATAAACAAACAAAGGAGAAAGCGTTGAAGTAGAAATATGCATTCAACGCATGTAAATACAATGAGATCAGCCTCTCTGCAGCTGTCTGTCAATTTCTTTGTCTCATCACCTCGGCCTTTTCATCTTTGCACTGTGTGGCTTTTCCATCGTTTTATTGTCTTTGTTTACAAATAATCTAACGTGCAGGTGTTGCCTGGGGCATAGTAAGTGTGTCTTTGTTTAAAAAGG
The DNA here is from genome assembly GCA_016801145.1 of Umbra pygmaea. Taxonomy (NCBI): domain Eukaryota; kingdom Metazoa; phylum Chordata; class Actinopteri; order Esociformes; family Umbridae; genus Umbra; species Umbra pygmaea. The sequence goes on from JACXGM010000241.1 coordinate 47,535, forward strand.
TTATTCCTTTGGAAGCATGCCTTTACAAGATGAATTACAACCTGAACAGCATGGCAATTGTTTGAAATCTTTTCAATAGAATCACAGTGTCTATCCTTCTGCTGAATACCATTCTGAACCTTGAACAGCTTGACAATGTTAATAGTGTCAGTGTTACAGTGAACACATGAATTATTTGTGTAACTCTCTCTGTGTAATCGAAAGCCGTTCATTTGTTTGGCTACACCACCCAGACATCCTGTAAGAGCAAACTTGTAAAAGTAAATTCTGACAATATTAATAGATGTTTGTCTTGTTTAAAATAAGCAGTATTTTGTTAGCAAACAACCATGGCACTGCCAGACATCAACCCAAGAATCACTTAGAACTGTGATGTATTGGATCAGACAAGGCAAACAGTGGCTGGCTGTAGGGATGCCTGTTTGTGCCACTGCACCATGGAGCTCTCGCTAGTTTAAGAGTCTGCTGCTGGGACTGCCCATATCTCTGATCAGGACTCAGGTGTGTGGTAAGCAGCCAGCTGTTCATTATATGGGAGCCTTGGTGTGTGTGTTTGGATCCATCCATCTATCTAGACACTCACTCTTAGAAAAAAGGGTTACAAAAATATTATTTGGCTAGAAGAGCACTTCATGATTCCTTGGAGAAGATTTTTGGCTCCCATGTGGAATTCTCTGTGAAGAGATGAAGAACCCATTTAGGTTCTAGGTATCCCCTGTTTTTCTAAGAGTGCATGCATACAAACTGGATGGATACCTTTACAGTATATGACTGGAATCTGAGGAATGGGACATTATTCTCGTATCTGAGGAATGTAACATTGTTCTGGAATCTGAGGAATGTGACATTGCTAGGTAAAGCAATTCGTACTATTAAATATTTCTTTATTTTTCTATATTTATTCCTTCCTTTATTAAACTGCCTAAAGATGAGATATTTCTGGAGGTTAAAGCATCTCCCTCTCGCTGAAATTCTGATACACTAATAAATACATTTAACTTTTATAATTTAAAGTACCTGGTGAGCACGTTGAGAACAGTTTCTCATTTGAAACAGCGACCTGGCCAAGATAAATCCGTATAGTGCAAGATGACAAAGTTACACATGAAGTACACAAGTTACACATGTTACACAAGAATAAAAATAAACAAAAATACAGAGTGCGGCTCTTTAGGGTAAATTACGTAAGTAGAGTGTGCTCCAAAATTAATGCACAAACAATAAAAACATTTAAAAATAATATTTAACCTTTATTTAACCAGGTAAGCATAATGAGAACAGTTTCTCATTTGAAACAGTGACCTGGCCAAGACAAAAGCTCCAAGTTGCAGAAAACATAGAGTTACACATTAGTACATCACAAGAAGTACAGAAAATAAAATAAAAACAAGAACACAGTGTGCAGATCTTCAGATTAAACAATTAAGATCTTGTACAGTCTGTGCAACAAATGTCAGCATATGGAGGTAGATATTTGGTAAATACAGTGGCATGGCAAAATACTATACATTCAATGTGACATAGGGTCTAAGAGAGAGCATACATAGAGGGAACAACAACAATATAATTGTAGAAATAAACTCAAAATACCAACATGTGAGAAACGCTGTACTTTATTAATGTTGCAATGGAACCAACCAAAATCATACAATTATTTATCTCAAAAGACATTTCACCAAACTGAAGGTTCCATAATTATTGGCTCCTTATTCAGTACTTAGTGCAACCACATCTAACAAGGATAACATCATGAAGTCTCTTCCTGTAATGTTTGACTAAGTTAAGGAACACATTTGGCGGGATTTTAATGTCCTGTGCAGTAGTTTTATGAAAATATGCAATAAAAACAATGTAGCTATGATTTAAATTAAACTTTTCAATTGATCCATATCTATTTACTTTTTATAATTGCCCTGACAGTGCTCAGTGGTATATTCAATTGTTTGTGGATCTTCTTGTAGCCAATCTACGAGACGACCATCTGACTCTTTTGAACTGCCAGTTATTTGTTTTCTTCATGGAGTTGGATGACAAAGGGATATTGCATGCATGTTACCTCATTTTTATACCCTAGTGGAACAGGAATTTATCTAATTGCTCAATATATTTCCTTTTGACTTAGATTAACTTAAATACGTGGAATTTAATTCCTGATTTTTTTTGGTAGATGTTATTTACAATAACCTTTAAAGATGCCACTGATTGTGAAACCTTGATTTTGAGGACATTGATTTATTATTTAATCAAATGGTTTGTTTGGTTTCATTGACACATTAATAAATTACAGTATTTCTCACATGTTGGTATTTTGAGGTTTTCTCTATACTTGTATTGTTTATATTTTTTACAGTATTGTTTGTGCATTGCCAGTCAGGGTTGCCAGTAATTTTGGCACCCATATGTACAGAAGTCTGAATTAGAGAGGTAGATGAATTGGTAGTAAGTAGTATTTTTTATTACTTAGTACTTCCTTCTGCTTGTTATTTTGTTTGCTTACCAGATCAGTTAACTCGAAATGACTCAAGAATCTATATAAAATTTAATGAGACTCATCCAAAGGTCACTGCGACAACAATATAACAAAAAAATAATAAGTTTGCCTTTCTGCTCTTACTAATGAAGCCACAGCCAACAAAAGTTTACTGCACCACCTAAAACATTTTGTCATTTCAATTGTAGCTTTATTAAGAGAACACAATATTGTAGATATGTATAGCATTTCGACATCTTATGTTACCATGAAGAGGTGTCAAAAGTACTTTTTCTGGGTTCTGCTGAGTTCACAAGTTTTGGGAAGTTTCTAATTGAGAGCAAAATGACCAGTAAAAACAGTTCATACCTAATCAGTGATCTATTAAAATGAATACAAAGCGTAAAACAAAGATTAATTGTGGTAAAGAGGTATTAATAAACTCCCATTACCTGGTCATTGGGTTTTATTTTGAGAATTCCCAAAACAGGTGAATTCAGCAAAGTACTTTTACTTTTACTTTTGAAACCTCTGTAAACCATGCGAAGATTAAAATAGCATGAACTGATTTTTGCCTTTGGGTTCATGATTAACTGCTTTTTCTATTTTATTAGATGGAATAAAGGTGTCTGCTATTAATGTTAGTACACTTCCCTCGAACCATATATACATATGGATACAATAAAGTGCCAGACATACAAACATATTACCAATATTTAGTTAAGAATATGTTAACAGTAATTTAAACACTACTGAAATGGAAAACCAACCCCCATGTCCAAATGTTTTCTAATGTACTGTAGTACTACATGTGACATACTAAAGAAATTATGACATTATTGAGTTTTATTTTACTACATTTGAGGGTGCTCTTTCCTTTTTTTTTCTTTCTTTTGAGCCTCTTCGGAGCTGAGGCCCTGGGGGTGGGGTAATGTCAAGTCCATCCCAGTGTGGGCTAGCGTGGACAGCGAACTGAGAAATGGACTCATTGTTTGAATACAGGGGATTTATGTTGTATGGTGTACACATGGGTTTAATATGGGGATTTGTAAGGTGTGGCGCCATCCCCTGTTCTACTGGTGTATGTTCCAGGTTGATTGAGAGACCGGCTGGTCCTGATTAGAAATTGCTTCCAGCCGGTCTCCTTGCTTTCCTATTTAACACCCAGTAGAAAAAGGGATGGCGTGAGTCATTTAATATATTGCCACTGGGTCACGATTGATTATGTGTTACTGTGTTTGCTGTTATCCGAATCCTGTCAGTCAGATGTGAGGGCCAGGTAGCAGGGTCGGTTGACAGAGGCTCATCCTCAGCAGTGAGGCTCAGTGGGAGTTCAGCTCTAGGCATTTCTATCAGACAGCATATTGGCACATTACTCAAAGCACATAGAAGTGGAACATAACACATAGGCCTACTCAGAAATGATCAGAAATATTAAAATTACATTAAATTGCAGTTGTCCAGTTGTCTTGTAGCCTAGACATACCCACTCATTTTATACCAATTTAGATGTCACTGATAGCACTGCAAATAAACATACAGTTAACAAAGCTTTCCAAAATCTAAATAGCTAACAAAAAGTGATGATGCTTTCACAAACATTCAGTGGTGTGTTGCATGAGTAAAATATGAGAATATTTGTAGAGCACCATCTGTAAAAGGTTTAGAGTACTATTCTAACGTATCTCTTTTACCACTCACCTCCACATCCACCCTACTGTCCCTCACATCCCTCTGACCGTCACCTGTCTGTGGCTCAGACACACTCTGCTCAATTGAAAGGTCAAAAAAGACTGTCAGTGTCAGACACTGTGGACATTAGCTACCAATAGCAGTTCAGATGTATTCATGCTGGTTGGTTTAATGTAAGAGCACATAAAAAGTGCACTGACCTATATTTTGGAAAATGATCAAATTAATGGACTGAATGCAAGATATCTAAATGACATAAGTACAACAGATTAAAAAGGGAGACAGCGTCTTCGGAGACACTGAGAGCCCTACCCTGAGATGAGGAGCTTTTCGACTGGGAGGACGACGTGTGGAACAAGAGAGAGGATGTGCGACAAGCCTGGGCTCTCCTAATGGACAAGATCCAGGGTGCTAGCCCACTAGGTAGGGCTCCCCGCCATTCTATTGGGGTTCCCCAGATCCCAGTGAATCTCTCCAGCCCTCTAGCTTATGTTCCAGGCTAGCTTCCCTCCTATCTCCCCTAGCTCTCGTATCCAGGGTGGTAGCCCACCCGATAGGGCTCCCCGTTCGAGGGTTAGCACACTCACTAGCTTCCAGGCTAACGTATCTCCTAGCTACCAGGCTAGCGCCATTCCTAGCTCCCAGGCTAGTGTATCTCCTAGCTCCCAGGCTAGCTTCCCTCCTGTCTCTCCTAGCTCTCATATCCAGGGTGGTGGTCCACCAGATAGGGCTCCCCGTTCATGGGTTAGCACACCCACTAGCTTCCAGGCTAA